>JANHFL010009572.1:284593-296728 GCA_032468155.1 Oxyrhabdium leporinum | reverse complement strand
TCTCACAGGGCTGTTTCTCTTCTGCTTCTGTTTTAGATTAAGTCATTAACCACTGTTCAAAATACTACCCAAATTATAAACTGTGTTATCAATTTATAGTAACTGAAAACAAGTACCATAAATTACGCTCCAAAGTTGGCTATTCTAAATAAGTGTAACTGAAATTCACTGTAATATATGTAGGTTTGGACAAACAGTAAATGGCAAAGAGTAGCTGTCCTAAAATAGTATTGACACAATTCAGAAGTCTTGTGGCCGTATAACTTCTCAGTCCAAACTTCTGTATTTAAAATGGAGCATTGCTGGAATATATCATCTTTATGACTGAAACAAATAAATATTTTAAAGCCTAAAAACTCTACTATCAAACTTCGGCAGGATAGCCACAAAGGATTGTGCATCCATGTGCAAAAGTGAGTATATTAACTTCTTGGTAAAAACAAAAAGTCTCAATATCTGCTTAGATTTTTCCCCCCAAGGAAATGAACCCCAAAGTGATTATTGTATCTCTTGTTGTAATGAAACAATATGGGAAAAAGCGTGTCTGTTAAAGCTGAACGGCCATAAAATGATGTATTGGATGTTTCAAGAAAACCTTTTACATTGGTAGCGATACCACTGTGTGACCTGTCACACAACAAATCTGTCTTTGTTTGGGACAAAGTCCATTGTTGTTTGAAATTCAAACAAAACCAGGATTTTATAGATTGGGATACTGAAATCCACAATCTGTTAAAATGAGGGCTTTATTGCCACTAATTTCTTATGTTTTTCATTGTTTTAAAATAAAAAATCCTAACATTACATGCATACTGACTTCATGGATTGTTACATCTCTAACGTACAAGGAAGTTGACCAAAAGTTGCTCAATATTACTATTATTGCCACTGTCATCATGAACAGGAAATGCTCTTCCTTTTTGTCCCTTTCTTTCTTATAGATTAACACTTTAAATTACGTTTCTCTTTCCTAACACCAATAAATGGAAAGAGAAAGAGCGTGTTGTGGTGATTAATAGTTAAGAATTATTAGCTGAATAGTTAATAGCTATTAACCTATTAACTGAAGTGCACAGTTCTCATTAACAGCTACATCTTTAAACTGGGTGTAAAGGTGAAATGCAAAAATTACAGATACAACTAAATACTTAATGCTGTGCATATTTTCATGACAAAAAAAAAGACTTTCTAGCCTCAGAATCCATTAATATTTTAAACTAAAAATTCAGCCACCTAAAACACGCAGCAAAGGAAACAAGGTAAAGGTAGAATCCTTAAGCTTTAATTTAAGATGAATGCAATGGATTTCAAATTAGAGATGTTAAGCCGGTCATACGTGACAAGCTTTGGAATATTTTCTTTTGGTCACACTGCTTGATGGTTCTTTTCATCCTTTGTTACATTAGGCTCTTTTTTATAATGACACTGAGAGTCACAGTGCATAATTAATAGGAAATGAAATATTCAAATGGCCTCTAATGCAGCCCCAGTGAAATGCCATTGAAATAAAAAGGCTAGGGAAGTGTGGAGACATCAGGAATGGGTATGAATGTTGGCATGTGTCACTTTTTTAAACCTCAGATAATGCGAGCATAAAAAGCATGCTAGCACGCAGCAAGCAAAAACAACAGGCTAACATTAAAACACATTTTTATGGCACAGTAGTTATTATTATTGAATTGTAAAATGGGCAGCTTAACCAATTCTGTTTCTCACACATTCTATTGTTGAGTCATCAAAATTCTAGTGCAATCATTTACATCAAGTTCGGCAAATCAAATGCAGATGTGGCAGTATGTTTAAACAATATTTTATTCCACAGGACGGGGTACATAGGCAGACAAGTGTCATTTTTAAAATTAAAAACACACACATCCTATGTCGCCAAACAGCAAAACGAAGAAGTTTCAGATGTGTTCGTCTAAGTTAGCTTACTGAATTATATTTTGAGTGTATCTAATATTACTTTGCAGATAAAATAATTAACAGGAAGCATTTCTAATTATTTATTACCAGGAAAATACTTTAGCTTTTTACAACAGTCCTGGTTAGAGATTCTAGGCGCATTTCAAACTAACATCTTCTCATGACAGCTTTTCAGAATCTTGCATTGCTTAACCAACTCAAAACACCCTTCAAGACACAGGCTTGAATTTAAACTTCTGTGTCAGGGTATACACCAGCTCTTGTTTTTTTATCATATGAATGAAATACACAAACACAGTACACACACACACACACACACACACTACATGCTTGTGTGAAGAAAGCTAAGGTTAAAGAAGCAGTAAATCAAATACTTCTCCTTGAACTAAAACAGTCCATTTTGACAGCTGATTTTCTTTCTTTGAAAGCATGCAGCACACGTAAAATAAATACTTGTATAGGTAGAAAAAAAATCTTCAATATCCTGGACTGTGTTAAAAAAAGATCCTGTTGGATTTATATTTGTTTAATAAGAGATTTCCTGGATGGATAATATCCACACAAACAATTAGAGATAGGGGGGGAAATGGCACTTATTTAAAATTTGAACTATGAGTAGGATTTTTATAAAGAACTGGACAGAAAAAGGAGTTTTAAAAATCCAACAAATCAATTTCCATTAAACAACAATGTCCATATTTATATTTTAGTTTTGCTGAACTTGCTTAATGGCTGTACCCTCACTATAATCTTTGAGTCCTGTTTCAAAATGCAAAAATTCTAAGTAGAACAAAAAAGTCATTGCTATAATTATTATTCTCGGCTTAAGGAGTCACAATCTTGTATGAAACTTGTTGCTAATTCTAGTACCCCAAGTGATCTCATCTTTCATTCTGGCTGGATTCCAACATACAATTTCATTAACCCAGGTACTGCAGGTGATAAAACTCATTTTTCCCTAAAGAGACAGCTAAAAAGTACAGTTATACATTTATGAAGTACCAGCAATCAAAATTATGGATTTTTCTAAAAGGTTTTTAACTACTTTTATTGAAAGGAAAATTGCTGTCTCAGACTTTTTTTTTTTTACTCTATTACTAATAATAAATTTTACCATTTATACATAGCAATAATGTGGGAGATGGTGTCAGTAAAAAGTATGAAATAAGATGATCGCTGTCTCTTAAGTAATGCCTTCTGATCAGATACCGGAAATGAACCTTAAGAGACATAAACCAAATTTCTAAAATTCTCATTGATTGCAAACAACCAGGGTTAGTTCCAAGAGCATACAACAGAAAACAATATATATATATATTTCATAGTTATCTATTCATCTAGGAAATTGACCAAATGAATTAGCACGATGACCACAAACTAACCCAATTGTTTTACAAAAATAACACACTATAACATTATCTGTAATAGCACCTCTGGGTCTTTTCCCTCCAAACTTTTTTTCCGAATATTATAGAGATCACTAGAGGGCAGTGTGGTATTTAGACCACTCTGACCTTTGTAAGTGATGCAACTATTACTTAGGTCTTGAACTTTACTACAATGTCAGCAAGGTTAATCAGGATGCTGTAAAATCTGTGACATTCAAAACCGAATTTTGATTTAACATGTTCCGCATACTAGGGAATAGAATGAATTAATATTTTGTTGATAGTATAATTATGTCGATCAACTTTCCTACATATTTGTTGTCTCCCAGCATTTAAAATGGATGAATAAGAAAAATCCCATCTTTAGTTGGTGGTCCGTTTACAGAATAAACTGGGAAAGATTGTGTGTATGAAATAAACAATCGTATAAACCTTTGAAAGTTTCAATCCCTGTGCCTTTTTCTTCTAATGTTGAACAATTTTAACCTTGATGTAGTTCAGTTAAGCTTAAGGAAAACTTCAGTTTAAAACTTTCTGATCTGCAGATAGCAGTCATTAATGCATTTGAAGCAAGTTCTGGTTTCCAGCTTTCTTTAAGCAGGTATCCTTAAACGTACTTTTCTCTCTCTAAAACCACAAGCATAGTTTCTGGAATTTCATGTGGAAGTGCTTAAGGAGTTGAAAGTTAACACCTTTGTGAGCTGAGTAGCCTTGCAGTTGCTGCTAAACAAAAGCCTCTTTTAGAAGCTTTCCTGAAATGTTTTCTTAACATGTTCCAAGTAGTTTTAGGCAAGCAACTAAAGTAAACAAGATGTTACCATGATAAAAACACTTGTGAAAACATTGCAGTGTGTGCCTAAAATGTTTCTTTCACACAAGCATTCCTTAGTTTTACCAGCAACCTTCCATCTATAATTCATAAATGATTTAATTTTTAAATGTATTTCAATTATAACGGTTCCTGTTCCTACCAAACTTCGTAGAATTACAAGTCCCAAACTATCAGTTATATGTTGGTTACAAAACTTACTTCTTTTTTTTTGTAAAATAGTGATCTTAGTATATTTGTGTATATATGTATCACACAGTATTATGTGTATTACCTATCCTTCCAAAAGAAGTGGACTTCTGAAGTTCAGGGTTCAAAAGGGTAATCCTTGGTACTCTCTGAGGTTGTTTGTTTGCCAATGTTTCATTATCCAGTTAGGTAACATCATCAGTGCTGATGATGTTATCTAGTTGGGTAATGAAATGTCTGCAAGCAAACAACCAAGCTCAGAGAGCACCAAGGATTCCACTATTATCTTTCCCCACCCATTTGGGATTTTTCAGTCAAGTAAGATGGTCTTACTTGATATACCAATAGGCAGGACAAAATCACAGGTAGAAGGGAATGAAAGTATTCGGGAATCCAAAACAAGTAATTAAACTTACAGTACATCTTGGGATGCTGCATCCTCCACTATGAACAAGGGAACTCACATGCTGTACGGTATGTATTTACAATGGTCATTTTTGATGGGAACCCAGTTAGAGAAGCAGGTATATAATAGCTCATCCTACAGCTGTACCACACTTAACAATATGGTTCAAAATGCCAATACAAATGAAACACAGCAATAAACACATGTACATTCAAGTGTACACATACTTATTCAGACACAATTGCATGTAGATTAGATGGATAGACAGATAGATTAGATTGGGATGGGATGGGATGATGGAATGGAATGGCATAGCATAGAACAGAACAGAACAGAACAGAACAGGATTTCTTACTTTAAAAAAGACTGGAAGTCTTCACATACTGCTTCACAGCCCGGCCATTTGCATACTCCGTGCCCATAAAGCGGATGACTGTGAGAGGGTTCTTCATGGGATAAACTGAAAGAATAATTGAAAGGTGGAAGAGAGGAAACTATTATCATGTAAAACATTGAGTAAGCTTACTTTGGTGTTTGAAAAACATATTTATCATACAATCCAGTAACAATACAAAATACTGAGAAATAAGCAAATCATTTTGGATCATGCAATACAGGCTTACAAGAGAACATTTCCAAACTTTATTGAGGAATTGTACGTATCACATATATATACTCCAAATTACTCTTAAGATGCTTAAAAATTGTATCAAAGTAAGATACTTTTGTTTGTACAAAAAAAAAAAAAAAAGATCTCTGCATCTTTGTTCATAGTTATCAGCCAAACACTGAACTTCTAAAATTTGGATTACAGTATGGAAGTAATACTTAACATGGGTAATAAGAATCATTAATATATATTTTGGAGCAACATTGCTGTTTTCCCTAAACCAAAATAAAAATTAAAGCGGAGGGAGAGGGAATCTGTCTGAACACAAAATGGTCAGGGAAATGAATCTGTTGCATTTGTTATTATTATGAAGTATTTTTATTCAACTGTGATATGAGCAAAGGATTTTTTTTTTACAATTCCCATAATTTTAAATGACTTTTATATATAAAGAAGCTTGATTTATTTTTTTTACCTCCGCTCCTCTTATTTTTAACAGAAAGCTATGTCCAATACTATTAAGATAAGTCAAAAGTTTTTCATTTAAAATATACCCACAAGGACTGTTTCAGTTTTGTTCCTGGAATATTGCCTCTTACACACCAACAATCAGCAGTCTTATCTCTGAACTATCACAGAGGTATATTTGCCTACAACACTGGTTCAAGATGGCCCCAATAACCATTTTGTCATTATTCATTTGCCTTAAGCTTCCACTGTAATTCATGCAAAGACTTGATAAACTTTATATTAAGATATTATGAAATATGCTACCATTATAGTTAATAACATTATAGTATTTAGAGTAAGCTATATGGTAGGGGCAACATTCTTTTTTAAAAAATTATCAGTCAGTGTGCTAGAGTGCACAGGACATCACATTTGGACTAGAAAAAGCAGGACTTAAGTCTCTACTCAGCTGCTATTTGGAGTGATTACAGTAACTCAGTTTAATATACTTGTGATTAATTTAAAAAAAAAATAAAGAAGGAAAGGACAGCATACATGCCCTGACTCTACTGGAAACCTGGAATACACACTAAAGTTAGTGGAACAGCTGTATTTTTACTGTCTGAACTATGGTAAAGTTGTTAGTAAACAGGATGTTTGGGATGGGATTCTGGAACGTAACAGTAATAGATTGGCTCTGGTGATTGTGTTGGAAGAGCAAACAATGTGAAATACATTTTTAATAACCATTGCTGTAGAAATGACTATTGGAAACAAAAGAGCATTATTGAATGAACAATCTCTGACTTCTAGAATTAACAGACAGAAATAAGAGGGAAAATGTTAGAAACAAGTTATACTTTTCACAGAAGGCTAAAGTTTTGATGAGAACAATATTAAATTAAGTAATTCATGAAGTCCCATTTGTGTAAATAAAAATATCTTTCAAAAACAATGCTAGGGTAGATTTAGGGAAATAAAATACCTTTTTAGAACATGAAGAAAGAGAGAAAGACTAGAGAAGAGATATACTAGAGTTGGATGATTCATTTAAAACAAGTTTTACTGGAGAAGCTTTTATAACCGATGTTACTAATAATCAGCTCTTCTAAACACTGAATGATTAAATTGGTTTTCTTGTTATCAATTGATTGCCCTATTGAATTATCAGGCTCTTTAGGTCAATAAAAATGTGTAGCTATGCTCAGCTCTTGCAACTTTTACATTTTTCTATTACAACCATAAAAACTACAGGATGCAGTAATTATAAGGCCAACAACTTATAAATTGTATAATTTTGCCAGAATAAGTTATTTATTACTTTTTTTAAAAAAAAATATCATTAATGGTATTCTGCACGAATGCTGGTCCTTGCCTTCCAGTATAAAAATATATTAACTTTTGGAGAATCATGTACTTATTCATTTATATTTCTGATATTTTCTATGACATTAAATTGGAATAACTAGTGGTCAACTTTATGTTAAAATACTCATTCAAAGAATAAGTAGTATGCACAATTAAAAAGTTATATTTCTAATCATACTTTCAAAAATATACTTTGTGGAACTTGTGATTGTTTTGATTGATTTTTGTCAGACATCATGTCTGTCTTGAAAATCTACATTGAAAGGAAGGAAGGAAGGAAGGAAGGAAGGAAGGAAGGAAGGAAGGAAGGAAGGAAGGAAACCAGAGACAGATAAGCAGAAGAAATATATCTATCAAATCCTAAATGAAAAATTGACAATAACTGGATGCAGATTATAACTGCCCAATGTACATTTCTTGGCAGCAGTATGGAAATGGCTTCCAACTGCCTTGTTTTGATTTTTGAGTACCCAGTCCAGTCTGTGTCGTAAATATTTCCTAGTGCTTTCCCAAACAAGTACCAAACACATCATACTTGTTTCTCCAAATGCCTTCAAACACGGAGAATGTGCAACAATCGAATGTATTATATTGTGGCAAAATTGCAACAAGATTTCTTTTAACAGGTAGTTCTCGACTTACAACAGTTCATTTACTGACCTTTCGAAGTAACAATGACAGAGAAAAAAGTGACTTATAGCCATTTTTTACACTTATAACCGTTGTAGCATTCCCATGGTCATGTGATTTACATTCAGATGCTTGACAACCAACTCACATTTATGATAGTTACAGTGTCCCAGAGTCACATGATCCCTTTTTGTGACCTTCTGTCAAACCGGATTCATTTAACAACTGTGTTACTAGTTTCACAATTGCAGCGATTCACTTAACAAACGTGGCAAGAAAAGTCATAAAATGGGACAAAACTCACTTAACAAATGTCTCACTTAACAACATAAATTTTGGGCTCAATTTTGGTTGTAAGTTGAGGACTACCTGTACTGTCTTTAAGGAATCATAACAGAAAATAATCATCCACTAAGATTGATGTAGATGACATGATTATTCAAACATATACATGCAATGGGAAACAACAACTTCCAGTCCATATAATGGAACAACTTACATCTTTTACTAGGCTAAAATTCAATTATACATGCATATCTGCTCTGAAATGACAGGAAGAAATGGCATTATTAGATACTATCTTTACTGTATCTCAATTATTTATAGGATTTGTGTTCTTTTATAAAATATAAAAAGATGGATTTTCCTGTTTAAATGGGAGATACAGAATTAGAACAGTAACTGTGAATTCTGTTCTTAAGAGATCTATATCAATACAAAATCTGTGTAATATTTTATTATGGATTCAAACTAATCCCATTTTTTAACAGGAAAGGTAAGTTTACCCCTGTACACTCTTGCTAAAATAGTAGACATGTCTGGATAACATACTAGAATTCAGTCAGTTTATCAACATATAGAGTACAATTACACTGCAGAAGTTCTCTTCTTATAACGTAATGAAAAAATTATATCCTTAACATTTAAACAAAGAATTTGATCATTCTAAACTGAATCATACGGAATCTACTAATCCACAGAATAGCAATTCTACATATACTTAGTACTCTACTGGGTTACTTGACATTCTATTTAGATTATCAGAAATGAGTAACACAAAAACAGGGTTAGTGAATAAACATGTTTTCTCATCCATTTTATTTTCTTAGTTTAGTTAGCATAGGTTTCATGACAGGGAGGCCAATCTAACAGAAATTCCTACTCTACCATAACTGGTTGGCTGATGCCCCTATAAGATAATTAAGTCATCACAGAGGTCTTACTCACTCTATTCAGATCCAAGCACAATCAATGCCTTGAGAACATCAAGAAACTGGTTCTCTGTCTTCTGAAAGAGTTATGCTCTCCCAGAGCACATTAAGTAGATATGTATTTTGTAGAGAGATATCTGGTTAGATTTCTTTTTCTGATTTTCTACATTGGACTAACAGCAAGGAACATCTTTTAATGGACATGACTGAGTTAACAGCCGTATGGCCATGGAAAGAATCCAATACACTTGTCAGCCTTCCCGAATAAGACAGACAGGAAATATGATTAGATGAGCTAACTCTATTTGTAAAGTTACATTAACAGAATCTTGCTAGTCTAAAGGCACCAACTTCCTGCCACCACTTTTAACGGCCTGATCACTTAGGGTGGGTCCTTCCTAAGTTTCTTTCTCTGACCATTAACTCCTTGGGGCCTCCTCCCTCTCATGTCTGATTGTTTCCTAGGCAGCATCTTTTTCTCTCGTCCCCCAAGATTCCATTACAACACTGGATAGCACTAGATTCAGGCATGCTCATTTAAGTGGACATGCAAACTTTAATCACTTAATCAATTTATAAGCTGCTTCGATGGTTGCAGCATCTTTAGCCACAAATTAATACAATGTAAAATCACAACAGAATGAAAATAGTAACAATACAAATATTAAAAAAAACCACATACTGGGAAAGCAAGCAAACAACCTACAAACAGAGAAAGATGGTCAGATAAGTATATTGGTCTTGAACCACGAAAGAACTTTGTGACACTCATCTTACAAAGTTTCAAACAGCAGCCATTACCACCCCTTTCCACTCTGCTTTTTTTGTTAAGATGACTGTGTATTGCCACACATATCATCCATGAAAGCCAGTGGTGTAATTTGCTAGCTGCTTCACTAGAGGTAAGATTTCACGGAGTCTAACACAGACCACATAGCACAACAGTTTTCGATGTGCAGCATGTAAACAAACAGAACTCCTAAAAGCCCACTGCACTTGGGATTCTGGTCTTACGCAGTTAAGAATCGAGAATGTTTGAGGGTCAGCTGGACATGCCAGAAATATTTGCTTGGTTCATATTTAACGAACCTGAAATTTCTGAATCGAAGGGACAACCGAAATGTAGTTATTAGTCTTCTATATTTACAGTTCTCCTAATTTTGTAATGCAGTTTCAAAACAACTGAAATGTACATGGTCATACAAAAACATGTAAAGGATTATTAATGCCAAATTAAGTAAAGAAAAAAAAAACATTTGCAGAAGTACACCAAAATGTGTATTCATTTGATAAGACCTCTAGAAACATACGTGACATTAAAATAGTTTGGAATAAATAAAAATAATTAGGACAAATAAAAAAATGATACATTTGGTCATGATGGAAATCAAATATATCACGCCCTCAGTATTACATGCAAGACACATAATGAGGAGCAGAAATTATAGATGGTAACAAGCAAAGAATAAGTAGCATCATTTTCACAATAATAATAATGATATTTCTCTATGCCACAGTCTTCAATAGCAATTCAACTCAATAAACCTATATGGAAAATTCTATATGGAACAAATAAAGAATCATTAGAAAAAACAGAAGGCAAAAGCAAACAAATGCTTTAAGATCAAGGTAAGCCCTGGTTATTAGGCAAATCTGTCTGCAATTTATATGGCTATACAAGAGTCTGGCACTGAGTGAAGTTCATCAGCCTATAAATCTCAGTTTTCAATTGTATTTAAAAAGAGAAATGTGTTCTCTCCCTTGTAGATGAAATATTAACTTTAAAAAATAGTTCACGTAGAGCCTTGGGATCTTTTTCCACATTCATTTTGGGGTTCAGTTTTGTAACAACTTTCCTGACTAAGGAATTGGAAAAAACCTAGGAATCTGCACAATTATGTGACCGTTGATCTGTCTGGGTAGAATATAGATTTTGGAAGTTTATTAGCATAACCCAAACAAATTCGGTAATTGCTAGGATGTATTTTTTTTAGGGGAAAAATATATCTGACGATGTGCAAAAATCTATAAGGACAGATTTTCACCACCATCTAGGGCATCCTCAATTTTTTTTTCTTAAATTCATGCTTGGTCAAGAGGCAATGGGTTATATGTGCACTATTCTATCTAATGCTATCAAAATAATGGAAGTTTTTACTGTTCCACAGGCAGGTTCTTACAAACATATTTATCTCTTAAGAATAGAATGGAACAGACGAGACAAATTACATTACTCTGACTCACTTAATTTCCAAGCAAAATGTTTTTCAACTTATTTCAAACATGCAGCCCCCAATTATTAAGCACAGAGCAATCAAGTAGAGAAGATGCAACTCATATACATATCTGCATTAGTCATCTAATCCAGAGGAACAATTACAAGAAAACAAGTAACTGCCAAACAAAATATGGATTTCTCTATGAGTAAGTTCAGTTTGCCTTTGCAGCAAGTGGTGTCAACAAATTAAAAAAAAATGACACTCTCTGGACCTGCAATTAACAAACTACACGGAGTGATAAATCTATTGCATCTGCTTTTGAAAATTATAAATACCATGAAACACATCAGATCTGTGTGTGTTAGGGAGAAAAAGAGACCCTGTCCTTCAATCCTGAAATCCCTCCTACTTCACAGCCTGTTACGTAGCATGAAAAGTAAATTCTGCTGAATTCATAGAGGAATGTCTCTTAAACTGCTTGACCCAAACACTGGTCTTGAATAATGTCATTACTCATTACAAAAAAACAGCCTCTGTTGCCTTACACACTTCTTTTGGCAACAGCAACCCCAAACTGGATCCTTGACTCACAAACAACCATTATAAATTGCTCCATTACTCCCAGGATATGTCCAAAATAGCCCCTTAAGGATAATTACTCCCAGTTTAAAAGCCACTGATATAGAATAGATGTTAAGATCCAGAGGCTGCTACTCTTTACAGTCAAAGCACACATGGAAAAAATTGAACTACACTTTGGGATAAACCGATCATCTGTAAACAAAACAATATAGTTAGTACTCAAAGGTGGCTTCTGCTTTTTTAAAAAAGACTTTTTGGGGGGGGGGGGGGGGGGGGGGGGGGGGGGGGGGGGGGGGGGGGGGGGGGGGGGGGGGGGGGGGGGGGGGG
>JANHFL010009572.1:266303-281903 GCA_032468155.1 Oxyrhabdium leporinum | reverse complement strand
ATGTAAGAGTATTGCTTATAAGCTGTAAACCGCCCCGAGTCTTCGGAATGGAGCGGTATATAAATGTAAAAAATAAATAAATAAATAAATAAATATAGCAGTAGGTGGTTATTTGTCAAGCTGAGAACTACATATGATGTTTTTCAGTGCTCCTTTCTTTCTTCAGTGCTTCCAAAAATATTATGCCAGCTACCTATTTGTTTTCTGGCAAAATATGAAGGATTCATTATTACCTTTAATGACACATAAGATTTGCACCCAGGCTATATGAATGAATGTCTCTTTTAAATATTTCTGCCATTAGCTAAGATTGTATGTCAAAGTTTACTTATAATTGTTACAGATTAATCTTGCAGTGATTCAAAATTAAGATAGAGTATGCAGCCGTTTGCTTTGACAGCTACCATTGAAAGTAGCTTTTAAATTATTTATTTTAATTGTTTTTAACTGCCGAATTTAACATTTGTGTACTAACACTTCTGATGCTCTCTTTTCTCACAAACATTTTTCTAGGCATCTTTAAGTTTATGCACTGCAAACTACAGAGACACCTGATATTTGGCAGTGTAATGTTCTAAGAAGAAAAGAAGAAAGGATATCTGTTTTATTTAACATGATTCTTAAAAATAATGTATTTCTCATGTTAGGTAAATGAGAACTCTTCCGTAATTTTTGCTATTCATTTACCTCAGCTATACTGCCACTTCTGCCTGTTATATAAATGCATTCAGGGAAAACTTTCCAACTTCTGCATATGTACCAGACAGCAGTCCACTAGATATACAGGTAGTCCTTGATTTACGCCCACAATTGAGGCCAAAATTTCTGTTAAGCGAAACATTCTTAAGTGAGTTTTGTTCCATTTTATGATCTTTCTTGTCCCAGTTGTTAAGTGAATCAGTTGTTAAATTAGTAACACGGTTGTTAAGTGAATCTGACTTCTCCCATTGACTTTGCTTTTCAGAAGGTTGCAAAACGGGATCATCGGACAGCAACTGTCATAAATATGAGTCAGTTGCCAAGTGTCTGAATTTTGATCATGTGACCAGGAGGATGCTGCAACAGTCGTGTGAAAAAAGGTCATCACTTTTTTCAATGCCGTTGTAACTTTGAATGGTCAGTAAATGAACTGCTGTAAGTCGAGGACTACCTTTACTATGTATTATTAGATGGGAAACATGCTTCAGTTCCAGGTCATGTTGCAAAAAAAGTGGAATTTCTGTAGCAATAACGCTAGGTAGATTACATCTACAGCTAAACATAAATTGAATTGTTCTGCTTGAAGAAGTGCTAGCATTTTCTCACAATAACAATCATATTTATTGTAACTATAACTTTGCTCATATTGTATTAGAAAAACACCAAGAGAGTAAGGAAAATATACATAGCCATTCCATTCAAGCAGATTCATGACACGTTTCCTTTATTTGTACTTTATAAAAAGCAATCATATTCCATAGGACACAAGACTGTTTCATTAGGAAAACCAGCTGAAGCACACAGGTACTGTAAATATCATATGCTATTGCAGGTGCTATACTTTCTATTTGTTTGTGTTTATCTAAACAACATAACAAATAATCAGACAAACAGAGAAAACATTTGGCATGAGAATGATATTGTGGGATACAGGGGAAACATCTAGTTTTTGCTGATTTCTGAATTTGCAAAATTTCTTGATCCACATTCTTCATTAAAAAAACCCCTTTCCTTACGTGTTTCTTATATTATATTTGGATCTATGCTATATCATATTAAGGATTTAATCACTGGAGATAAACTATAATTTAGGGATATCAGAATTATATCTTATGTTGAATTTAGGGAGGAAAAAAACCAAATGAAAAATAAAAATAAAGGCACATTGTCCTTCCAAATTGTCAAACTGAAGCTTGTTTTTGGAATTGCCCATGATTTAAAACGAAACTATCTTTACAGAAGCATAATTGGGATAATGTAGACATTTCAAGCACAAATAAAGATTAGTGCCTTCCATGGTGAATGTAGTTTAGATTCTCTGGTAAGAATATCAGCAAACTTAGGCGTTTTCATTTTTTTTTTTACAGCAATAGCACTTAGACTTATATACTGCCCCATAGTGCTTTACTGCACTCTCTGGGTGATTTTCAATGTTAGCATATTACCCTCAAGAATCTGGGTCCTCATTTTATCGACTTCAGAAGGATGGAAGGCTGAGTCAACCTTGAGCTGGTCAGACTCGAACTCCTGGCAATGGAATGCAGTGTTAGTCAGCAACACTGCATTGTAATCACTGTGTCATCAATACTGATGATTTCATTCATTTTATTGTTAATGCTGCTATTAATAAAAATAACATTTGAGGTGAAGAATAAACATCCTCTCATGCTTTGGTGCAGACATGTTAATGTCTGGGAGTTGCTTCTATCATGTCTACATTTGGTCCCAAATAGAAACCAAATTGCCAGACAACTATGACTTGAGGCATTAACAAAAAAAAAACTGCTATGGTTGTGCAGAGAATCAAATCCAAAGGGCAAAAATGTATTTGGACTGCACCAGGCACACAAGTACTACCTATCAGAAAATTCTTAAAGGAGCCATGTCTTTTGCTAGCCTCATACAACTATCGTCAGCAATAGATGCAGAAGATGAGGAACAGGCACGTTATTAAGTGTGTGTCTGGGCATGCAGCAAATCACATGTTGCACTTTGAACTTGGATCACTGTACAGTCTTATGGAGTGTTAAGAACTGGAATATTCACACATAGGCAAAAGAGAAAAGAAACAGGAAGACCCAGGAATTAACAGTTATTAGGAATCACACAGACCACTTGGTTTCTGCAATAAGACTAACACATGACACATGGGTTGCTGAGAGGTGAAATTTCTTTTTTACACTGCATTGACCACAGCACCCACAGGCACAACTACAACATCTTTCTGTGAATGGGACCGACTGCCAGATGGAGGCAGACACTGAACAAACTGTACAAGTGCCGGGGGGGACTGTCCTATATTAACACCACCTGTGTTGGAGAAAGACTGTGCTCTGGATTTGAAGCGGCCTTTAAGGAGCCATCAGAATGTTATCTTTAAAAGTGCACGTGAACAGACACGCTGCAAATTGAATTAAAAGAAATGTTGCAGCAAGTGCCTTTATTCCTTAGGCATTTTTCTCGAGGATGGATATTTGCGACATTGTTTATGCCACCTTGGAAAAACCAACATTACCACGCATAAGCAAGTTCCTATTTTTGGGTGGCTTTATTTTCATCGCTCAAATAAGAATGTAATATCGTGTCAGAGGGTTCGCTTTTCTTCTTCCAGATGTTTTTGTGTCAAGAAATTTTGCCTGGTATAAGAAATACGGCTACGCAAATGGATATTACATTTAAACAGTTACCAGTATCGGTTTTCTTTCACATAGCCTTTCTCTGTCTATGTTCAAGCCATTACTGATAAATTCACACTTCATGACCAATCGGGAAGCTCGTCTCATATCGTATGAAGCAGGCATGCAGACCCGTGGGACAATAGCTTGTTTTGGAAACAGTGCAACTTGCTATGACTTTTTGCTATTTGCCTGCAAAACCTTAAGGGAAAGTGTGAGTTTCTCACAACACCCGGAAAGCAACTAAATTAGACGTTAGAAACTGAAGAAGTCTACGAAAAGATATAGAGAGTAAACTGAACTCTCTGTTCAATTTTGCTATTGAGATTATAACTTAGTCTTAAATAAATGGACCGTGTTTACTTTGCTTAAAGCGTATTTGCTTTTAATAGCATTAAAATGTTATTAATCTATCCATTAGTAGAGTACAATGGGGCTTATAAGTAATGGGGATGGAGGAAGCAGTAGGGCAGCACATCTGGGAGGCACCAAATTAGAGAAGGTTTTGATTGATTTAAGATTCTGTGAGAATTTTACCACTATTTTCAACAGGAATAGGAACATACAACCATCATCATGTTAAATAAATCTTCAGAAGAGTAAATTCTATCTCCAAAGTTTATTTAAAGTATTTCCCATCTTCCTAACATTTGTATTATAAGTATTACCCAACCTCAGTACAGATTTGAAGTTTGGTCCATTTTTTTTAACTGATTCGCACTTTTGGGATATTCTTAATACATACAGTGAAAAAGAAACTCAGCTGCATACAAATCAGTATAAATGCACATTTCAGTGTTCCACTGATGTTATTCAGTTGTGCTTAAACAGTTGAATTGGTGAATTGTGTAGACAAAATGTATTATTTCAAGGATAGGGTGGCAAAATATTTCATTCAACTCCAGGCTGTTGGACAGCAATACTTGTTTACAGCTTTGGCTTAGAATTGTATCAAAATTGTGTGTACATATTAACAGTAAGTCATCAGCGACCAGTATGCAAAAAAACGCTGATCAAGTTATATTAGAGACAAATGTAACCATTTTGATAGCAAGAAAAGAGTGGCATTATAGAAAGCACTAAGATATCTGTCAGCCAGATGGAAGTATAAAACAATACATATGCTAAAATTTGGAAAAATTCTGTTCGGCGTCTGCCAAGAGTAACCCAATCTATTTAAAGTGCTTTTGGATACAGTGCATACAAAGTAGTATAATTGATCGTTATTATATTTGACCAGAAACCAATGAAGCATGCCAATTGAACATTTTTATAATGTCAGGTCAGATTCCAGATGACCATTGAGTGACAAATCTCACCCTGCCATCCAAAGGACAGTCATGTGATGGAATAAGTAAATGCAGATAGTCCGCTTAACAATATTTTAAGCTGAAGGATAAGAGAGGCAGGGAAACAAAAGGGAGGAAAGATACAAAGAGAAATAATTTTGTAGGAATTCTTAGTATTAGAAAATTGAACATGATTTAAATTCTTCAACATGGACTAGTAAGAAATAGAATAGGTACATCTAATTCACTGAAGGTCTTCAAAAATATGATTGCCATATGAAATATAATAAATGCCAATAAGAAAGGATTGAGCTGGTCAAAATCACCAATAAGGTGAAAAAAAAATCCTATATTTAGAAAAACAAAAAACAAAGCAAAAGACAATTTAATCATTTTAAAGTAGGTAGGTGTCTAATTCCTATGGAAAAAATGGAAATTAATAGAATTAATTTATTAATGTGAATGAATGTGACATTTATTTTATTTTGCAAAATAAAATCTGGATAGTAAATTGTCACAGAAAGTGGCTGCCAGTATTAGTGAATATTATTTTACTGTAATTTAAAAAAAAATGATGGCAAAGATGACTTTGTGTTTGTTTCAAAAAAAGAAAGAAAAAGAAAAACCCAAGGGAAATCTTATTAAATTCTCTTTATTCAATCACAAGATATGTAAGGCTTGTATATTAATTTTTCTTTGATGATATATTTCAATATATTGAATGACTTATATTGAATGACAATCCTTAGTTGTATAAACAGAGGCAGAGAATCAAAATCATGTGAAGTTTTAGTACCGCTTTATAAATCCTTAGTAAGATCACACCTAGAATACTGCATCCAGTTTTGGTCACATTACAAAAAAGATGTTCAGACTTTGGAAAAAGTGCAAAGAAGAGCAACTAAGCCAATTAAAGGCCTGGAGACAAAAACATATGAAGAACAGTTGCAGGAATTGGATATGGCCAGTCTAGAGAAAAGAAGGACTAGGACTGGCATGATAGCAGTATTCCAGTATTTGAGGGGCTGCCACAAAGAAGATGGGTGTGTGTGTCAACTTATTTTCCAAACCACTGGAAAGCAAGACAAGAAACAATAAATGGAAACTAATCAAGGAGAGAAACAACCTGGAATTAAGGAGAAACTTCCTAACAGTGAGGACAGCTTGTCTTCAGAAGTTACAGTTGCTTCATCACTGGAGGTTTTTAAGAAAGGACTAAACAGCCTCCTGCTTGAGCAGGGGGTTGGATTAGAAGACCTCCAAGGTCCCTTCCAGCTCTATTCTGATTGATTACTTCTGAAAAAAAGTCATATAACTTGCATCTTATTGGTGCAGATGGGTAAGCAAAGGGCACTGATTTTCTTCCGTGTGGAAACTAAAAAAAATTAAAGTTCCTCAACTTATGTAGGAGAAGATGGAGAACAATCTCTATCTCCTTTTGCCTAGAAAACTGTACCTTTCAGTGCATGGACAAAAGCATTCCATACAGGTCAAGGTACAGAGCCATTAGTCATTGCCTAGTCATGCAGGTAGCAGTTTCAAAAGTCATCAAGTGTTGAACAAATCAAAGGTCCCGTGCCAGATACAAGAAGTCATAGACTGTATCTAGCCCATAGACATAGGTTCCTTACTCCTACTAACACAGGTTTCTTTTAAAAGAACTTAGAAAACGTTTAAAATCCATTTGAGATCTTTGGAGCTGTCTGTTTCTTTCCTTGTGGAATGTCTCCACTATGTCATAGTAGACTAAAAAGGCAAATGTAAAGGAAAAAAAATCAAAATTGAAAAGCAAGCTTTTCCTATAATACACAAATGTCCTTTCCTATTATTTGCTGATTTCATCTCTCCAAATAATTGCCTAGGAGATAAATGTCCTAGCAAAACCGGGATCTAAAAGGATAAAGCTGGGGATCTAGAATGAGAAGACCTTTTACCTCTACATTAATAATGCAGGGTTACATTATTGAATACTACTGTGGAAAGAACTAGGGAATGATATTTGTTTCTCTCCTGAAGTCTTTTTGAGAGAGCTTGATGGGGTCTAAATTAACAGACCTTGGGTTTCTTCAACCACTGAGGATTCTGTTTTGAAAGTGCTGCATGAGAGAGAGAGAGAGAGAGAGATAGAGAGAGAGAGGGAGAGAGGGAGAGAAAGAGAGCGCGCACTCTGAAGGCTATATAGTCTCTGTTTATTTTGTGGTTACTACTTTTACATAACACAAGACAGATAGAAGAAACTCTTTAAGGTGGTCACCAAACAGCCCAGAAACATTTTAAAATCAATAACTGGATCCATGTGATTTGATTTGGTTTTCTATACCACTGAAACAAATAATAGCTTATCTTCTGAACAGTTTTATTAAGCATTTCATACAGAAATGAAAGACTGTTTTCAAATGTTGCTGAGATGACGTCTCTTGCAAGTGACCCCCATAATATAAATTGATGGGGCAAGTGTAAATTAGTTATTTGATTGTACAACAGTCAAAGTAATGAGTTCCCCCAAAAAACCTTTAACATTGTTTCAGTGGTAATTACCCTGCCTGACTATTTTGTTCAAACCATTGTAAATAAAGGCACAATCAGTACATCAGAGACTGACCTATTCTGGGGATTGAAGATACATTACAACCAAATGGCAGTAAGATCTCACTGCGTTATTTTTCAAGTACGTTCATTAAACATGTGGTCCTGAAAGCTATTCCCTGGCAAATATTATCACTTAAGGGCTTGGAATTTGATTTAACCCAATAGAATTATAAACTTTACTGAATCCTTGTTACTAGAACACTTCTCAACAGTCTATTTCAAGATTTACTGTCGGCATTACACAGCTGGTTCAAAGGAACTTACCATATTTTATTCCATCTTTGTTGTGGTCTGGTAGAAGACTCTTTAAAAAAACAACAACCCTAAACTGTTATGATAAGTTTTACATGCCTATTTATTGTTGAAAATATAGCTGTGAGCTTAAAGAAGAGTCCTGCTACTTTAAACCGAAAATCCTCCATCTAGTCCAGTGAAATCATGTAGTGTTGATCTGAACATTTAATTCATAAAAGAAGGGACACATCAAAAGGGAAGAGGTAAGAATTCCATTCAAATTCTCAGTGCAGGGGTGTCAAACTCACAGCGTCACAGCAGTGTCATGTGACATACAGGGACTTTTTTCCCCCTTCGCTAAACCGGGCGTGGGCATGGCCAGCGCGTGATGCATCTGGCCCACGGGCCAGGAGTTTGAAAGCCCTGTCTCAGTAGAAGAAGACAGCAGACTTACTTATTACCCTTTTTCTTTAACTTTTAAAATATTATACTTTCCCCATTCTCTTTAATTAAAACAAACAAACTATTTGTAAATTCTTTACTCAAGTTTACAGCTGATTTCAGCTCTCTACCCAAAGCCAGGATGGACAACCAAAGCTGGTATCTATGAGATGATTTGCTAATGACTGTAGGATACTGAAGACTGCAACTTGATATGTTAGAAAGCAAATGGCTCAGGGTATTAATTATCAATTGAAAGGAAAGGAAAATGTTATGTGAAACGAAGAGAAAGGTGGAAGGATGAATAGATCTGAACCTGAGAAGTGGAATTTATGCACTTATGCACACACACACATATGTGAGGTTTATAGGTTTAATTAATGTTAAAGGGGTAATATGTATGTCAGAAAGCATGAATTGATGCCATCTAGGTGATGGATATATATGAATATAGAAATCCATAGGATGGTGATCATTGTATGCCATGCTCCAGTGAATGGAAATATTGAAAAAACCAGAAGGAAAAATAGTTTTGTCAATTGACATGAGTTGCTAAATAGAGAAAATATAGAAAAAGTGGTCACGTAAGGACCCAAGTAAGAAGAATAGTGATTAGTGAGCATATTTTTTTTTAAAAAAGGTCTATTTATTTCCTGTACATATATGGAAAAGGAATGAGGGATATAAGAGCTATGAGAACTTCTGAACGAAGTGCAGATCACTGTTTGATAATGTTAATGGATGGGAGAAATCAGATATACTGGTAGAATAAAGTACTCTGGATAGAAGAAACAAAAGAATGAAAATAGAATAATTGCAGAGACTCAACAGTACGAATGGAAAGCAAACATAAGGATTTTAAGATGTGCAAGTGCACATAGGAAAGTACTGTAGAATGAATGTTGGTCAAAAGAAAAACAAAAGATTTGTATTATTCTACCCACTCTGTTACCGGGAGTGAAAGCTCGAGACATCAAGAGAAACATAACAGTAACCTAGATGCAAGAGGAATGGGTTACTTAAGACATCCAGGTGGTAAAACAAGAAGAGATCATGGGTACTACTGGATGTTGAAAGCATTTAGTCATACAATGTGAATGAATGAGAACTGAACTGTAAAACAATGGTATGACAGAATAGTAAATGGCATTAAGAGGAAGGAGAAGACATAGAAAGCCATGGATGAATGGAGTTGATAGAGTCTTCAAAGAGAGAGAAGTCAGAAGTTTAACAACAAAAGGTGGAAGCAAGGATGGTCATCAAAATAGAAAGGCGTGGAGAGGTGTTATGCATAGTATTGGGATAAACTACGGTAGTCCAGTTTCTTCTCTTATTCAATGCCTTTTACTTTGGCTTACCTTACCTTACTCTTTTTCTATGCTTTTCAGAGAAAAGGAATAGCATAATAAATATGTACATATGCATTTAATACTACTATAACTGCTGGCAGCTGGATACTACTGCTCTTAAAAGCGGTGTTTTTCTGTTAGCTGTTCAGCACAAATATTATTGCCAAATAGTCTGCCTCTCACTGCAACTGACTGACTGGCACTCTGCTAAACATATGGTAATACCAGGTAATATTGCTTAAAATGCAACACCTATATCTACCCGTATACTTCAATTTACCAATTAGCAATTCTACAGACATTATTAGAACAGTGATCCTAAGAAAAATGCAAACTATAATCAACTGAGTTACTCAAGCTAACAGAGTAGAGCAAAGGTCATTCAAGTATCAGCCACATGCAAAACAGATGAAAAGATCATTAACCCTAAATAACCTCCTTATTCAGTCAGAATATTAGTAGTATTTTCCTTTATGTTAACCATCCCTGAGGACTGGCCTTCAAAAATCAATGCTTTCATATATTACCATACAAAGTCATATGACGTTCAGGAAATAGGCACAGCAGTACCTAGCTGACTTTGGCCGATTTCAAAAATCCAGTCCCAACTGCAGTCGTAAATCAAGGACTATTTGTAATGACAAATTATTCTGCATTGTTGCCAAGAAAACTGCAGATAGTCCTCGACTTACAACAGTTTATTTAGTGACTTAAGACTGTTGTGCCATCCCTAGGGTCATGTGATCAAAATTCAGATGCTTGGCATCTGACTCATATTTATGACCGTTGCAGTGTCCCAGGTTCATGTGATCTCCTTTTTCAACCTTCTGACAAGCTAAGTCAATGAGGAAGCCAGATTCACTTAAACCAGATTCAACAACATCAGTTGTTACTAATGTTAATGTTGCAAGAAAGGTCGTAAAATGGGGCAAAAGTCACTTAACAAATGTCTCCCTTAACAACAGAAATGTTGGGCTCAATTGTGGTTCTAAGTCGAGGACTACCTATACACATCCATAATTTTGTCAGGAAGTCAAGATCAACTTGAAGGAGACTTATTAAACAGAAACAAGAAACAGAATCAAAATCAGGATGATGTCCTATGACAGGTCTGTCAAACTTGTGGCCTGCGGGACGGATGCTTCACATGCTGGCTATGCCCACATCCGGTTTAGCGAAGGAAACAAAAGTTACGATACGTCATGCGACGAGGTGACGACGCGGGTTTGATACCCCTGACCTATGGGATGTTGCCCTCTAGTTTCCAAGAAGCAGATGGGACTATTACCATATCCATCCTTGCAAAAGCTCCCAGGAACAATTCCTAGCCTTTCTACTTAAAGTGATTAGGTAGCACAATTTTGCCAGAGCCAATTCTTTAATAGGAACATGAGAGGACAACAACTATTGACAACCCTTAAAATTCAACTCTAGAAAATTTTTATTAATTTTTTTCCACATTTCTGTATCACCCATCTCCCTCAGAGAAGGGGACTCTGGACAGTATCTAATAAAACGTTAAAATATAAAACAGTGTATATAAAAGTTTTTAAAAATAAAAAAATAAGAGGCGGCAAGAGATTCGTCAAAAAGCAAAGGGAGGGCTTTCAGGGGACTGACCAACTCCACAGCTCCATGCTCCCTTGGACTTCCCATGCAAGGCCACAAAGCCATGTCTTAATTTCTTTCCAGAAACTCTGGAAAGTTGGTCCCTGCCTCACCTCTTGGGGAAGAATATTCCACAGGGTGGGGCAGCAGCAGAGAAGGCTCTCTACCCCACCAGTCAGAAACCTTTAACATACCTTCCCCTGTCTGACTAGGAAATTATGGATCACATATGGATCCCAAATTGCTGCCAAAACTACAAATGGGAACTCCTTGTTATCTTATCTACAAACACTGTCTTTTGATCACTGATGCTAATTTCACTTTAATTATGTATTGCATAGCTTTAACATTTGTGGTTATAATATAGCTGAAGAAAATTATATACAAAAATGTACAGCCGGAATTCCATGTCTCTCATTTGACAAAATAAACATGCACACGGTTCCTCAAATTGAAGAGTAGCAAAATGATCTTTTTAAAAAATATATAGCTTATTTACTTACTTCCCTTCTAGCAATTAAAGCATGCATACTGCAGAGAATCAAACACTAAAATGATGAGAGATTTGCATACCAGAGTTGAGCATCCTTTTACTTGTTCTTAGGGAGCATAAGTATCTATAGCCAAGCATGTCCCTTAGGGCAGAGACGATTAAGATAGGTTATCGAATTGAGTGAATTTATATTTATGTATTTAATTGCACAATAAATATTTTTTTAATTGTCTGAACAAAATCCAAGCATGGAAACATGCAGTCAAAATAGTATGCTAATTACTCTGAGTGCCACAGTTGCAGAGGGACAAGAAATTAAGAAGCCTTGATTTCAATTTTGGCATCCGCCTCACAACTAGCACAAAAGTGTTCGTCTTTTAATTGTGTTGCATGTTGATAAATATCTTCTTGTGGCACAACAGGGAAGAACTTCTCTGCTGGCAGTCTGTACCAAAGGGTGTTCACCCGCCTGTACTCGAGGGTTTACCCTGAATGATTTAATTATAATTTTCTGTGTATAAGACAAATTAAAGAGGGGAGCAGGAGTGCCCTGCCAACACAGATTATTTATCTCCTTAACAGATTGCTACGCACCAAACCCCAGAGCTGCTGCTGCTGCTACTACTACTGATGTTGATTACAAAACTTGAGTGCAATACGGGACAAAGAAAGAAACACATGCTAAATTGGAGAAGCAAGAATAAATGGAAATAAAGCCATTGTTTCTAGCTTGAACTGCACTAGCTACCCTGGGAAAATAGATGGGAGTTTTGGTCACAGATAATTAGGGCTTTGTGTATTTGTTTATAATGTAAGTTATTTTTGAACTGGAGACACATTTAACAGGACATTTGATTTGATTCTCATCATCAGCGCTGAAAACATCTGGGAACTTCCTTTCATGTTCCATTTGAAAATATACTCGTCTTACAAAGCCTAATGCCATCCCCCAAATCTAAGAACAGCCTACTACATTTCTGAATATTCATCCCTTCTTTCTTTATTGTCTGTTTAATTCTCAGTGACGAAACGTTAAGAGTAGACTAGAGAAGAGAAAGACTTCTTGATTCTACACTGAGCAACTTGTCAAAGAGAGAAAGGAACCAATTAGGTCCAGGCTTCAACTCTGTATCATGCTGTGATTGATTTTTTAAAAAGTTACTGTCACAAAACAATAATATCAACAAAATGAAACAACTTGCTCATCTTTCTATGTTTAAGCTAACAAATCCATATTAAAATGTGCAAGTTTTTTCATGATAACTAATGCAAGTGCATAGATTGGTATTTCCATTTCCTGTTGTGTAGCTTTATTCAAATAGGAAAGATTTATATTTTAATTGTTCAAATTTCCATGAAAAGAGATTTTAAAAACGCTTCCTTCGTGTTCCTTCAAACTTGAAAAAAGAAATATAGAAATATAATTCTCACTATGGAATAAAAGTCCTTCAACTACCTATGAGGCCAAGTCATATCCTTATAGACACTCTTACGGTTCAGCTGTGTAAGAAATCTCCTAACTCACATGGACACTGATTACTGACTGAATATGGAGTAATCAAAAGAAACAACAGCCAGACAATAATGAGTTGTCAATAAGGATAATTAATGAAATCATATGAGGTGGAAACAATAAAATATGCAAAGCAGATACGGTTAAATAGTGAATGTAAATAGTAAAGGAAAAATAGGCTGCAGATGGGGAAGAAGAGGGGGAAAATCTGTTTGTGAAGCTTCATACTGATTTGTACTGTGCCACCTTTTAGAAAGATGGCTAGGACTGCCGTATTTTTACAAATATAATGGTTAAAAAAATAGCCACTATTGAATTCATTCAGTTGTCAATTTTTCCATTTTCAAATTCAGATTCAATCTATTGGGACTCAATTGGAAAGTGTTTAAGATTTAATGGATATTTATGAGAATTTTCATGCATGTTTATCCTTATAAAAGCACTTCTTTATGCTATTTCCTAGTGTGCATGTCACTGTACCTTGTTCTTATCCATTATCCAATCTCATCCGATTGTGTACATTTTGTACACAATTGTTTTAATGTGTAGATTTTGGTATAGATCTGCAATATTCGATTACATCTTATTAATACTTGTGCCATTTGGTACTGTATTGATTTTTTTTTCCAATGAAATCTTTCATCTTTTAGCCCTTTTAACCCTTTCAACCTAAATGGCCCTGGTAGCTCAAGGGACTGACTGCTTGTCACAGTGTTTGCCCAACTGGTTCAATCTGGTGAATTTGGTGCATTCTAGGTTCCTTCAAATTAAACAATGCCATCTATCAAGTCCCTGAAACCATATCTTCTCTGTAGCAATGTCTGTCCTCTGGAATGATGTTCTTACCCAAATCAGAAAAGTTCTCACCCTTTTTTCAAGGGTCTTAAAGACATGGCTCCTCACCCAGACCTTTGGCAAGGACTGAAGCCCCATTCTTTCTTTCTTTTCCTCTCTGGGTTTTCTTTGCCGTTGTTGTTCCTTTGTCATGTGTTGTTTTCAGGTCTTTTGCATTGTTCTTTCTCTCTTTTTTAAATATTTTAACAATTATTAACTGGCCAGAGTCACTGGGAGTCAGGTGGCATATAAATGTACTACATTATGGATGGTTGCACAGTTAGTAAGGTGTTTAGACTAGATTTGGCATTCTGTCTGCTTATTATGATTAATCTCCCAGCCAATTTCTCTTTAAATCATAATATTACTGAAGACTTTAAAATGTTTTCTCCATCCTGAAATTGACTTACTTGACTTGGGATTTTAAGGAAGATAAGAAGGAAATACTCGATTTCTAACAACCTCTAGGAGTTATACTCAGATTTTAGATGATTTAATTGATCGATTTAAGATTCAAGGAAACAAAGGAGATTTGGAAATAAATCCACCCTGGCTTCCCACTCAAAGTATCTGTTCTTAGACAATCCAGATAGACAGCAATATAAAAATGTGCTTCTGACATTTAGAAAACAGAAATGTTTCTCGGCTCTTTTCAGGAGAAACTCATCCATTCTCTTAACGCAATCTAAATATTAGTTTGTTCCATCCTGCATTTCAAACCAGCCAATATAACTTATAATAGTGGGCCAGCCTGCTGATCTATGGAATTATTCCACTACTTACTTCAAATGCAAAGGTGCTTGATACTCTACCGTTTATTCTTTTTACGATTCTTATTCTGCCTGAATATTCAGGAAAAAGAAAGTATTCTTCCAGACTCCCCAAACAATCTAAACAGAGGCTTATATGTCATACAGCATGTAGGCAGGCACCATATTGCCTGATGAGATAGCAACAGAAACCTTAAGTGCCTTCATCGGCATTCTCTGTGTATTCTTGCCTGCTCATCTTATGGACAAAGAGGTAATTCAATCATGCTGCTGTAAACGGATGGTGCCAACCTCAAACACACCAGAGAAAAAAAGGAAATAATCCACAGAGCATACCTACTTTAAATCTGAGGTACTTGCATTCTTGTTACGTTACGCATTCGAAAAAGATTTTAAAGGATCGTTCTACTGAATAGTACCATCAATGATAAAGTGGATATTTATGAATGTCATTTCAAATGAAGGTCCCTTTTTTAAAAGAACCTTAACTGAATAGTGAATTTTACCACATCTTGTCTTTCAGCTTCCCTGTTAAACAAATTTAAAACATTATATTTTAATGCATTATAAAACCTGCAATCGGCATTCTTTCTTTTGAAAGAAATCAGAAGTTTGGAAGGCAAAATATAAGCAATTTTTTTTTGTCCAGTGTCAAAATTTAAAATGGCTAGATTCTAAATGGAAAGCATAATGGATTTCTCAAATTCAGTAAAGTAGAGCAGTAAAGTTAGGATCAGGCTATATGAAGAACTCACTAGAAGTAAATCAAAACATCATCCATTTTTGTATGGCAATCCTAGACGAGAACATATTTTACAAGGTTCTGCTGCAAATGTAAAAACCTTGACTGAACTATTGAGTTAAAATACTTCTAAAAGCTAACATTGCAAATTTTATACTCTGAATCTCTTTCATCTACATACCTCATCTCTGTACTGTCTAGACCAGACCTGGGCATTTTACAGCCGCTGGGCCACATCTATCTGTTTGGATGTCCCTATCCAGCCTGCATGAGCTCAATCGAGGGCAAAAAAAGCCTAGGTGGCGCAGTGGTTAGAGTGTTGAACTGCAGGCCACTTCTGCTGATTCAATCTAGCGGTTCAAAT
>JANHFL010009572.1:243920-266203 GCA_032468155.1 Oxyrhabdium leporinum | reverse complement strand
ATTTGAACCGCTAGATTGAATCAGCAGAAGTGGCCTGCAGTTCAACACTCTAACCACTGCGCCACCTAGGCTCTCAATTTTCTCTCAATTTCAAAATCCACAATTTTGTGTACCCTAAATAGAAACAGTACACATGTAAAGGTGTTCATTTACATGGTTTGTTGTTGCTATTTTGTAATATAGGGGCCTTTGTGCATGCAAAAAGTTTTTTTTTTAAGTGTTGGATTCTTCGCAAGACATATTTGTCCTCCTTCTTACCAACGTAGAGTAGATCTCACTGAATTAATCCAGCTGCAAAGCTCCAAATGACTTCCTGGGCTTCAAGCAGTTGAATGCCTTTTTCTTTGGAGCAATTCAGTAATGGTGGAAGGAGTTCCTTACTCAGACCACATGGTTCGTGCTGGCTTTTCTCTTCCACACAGTTCTCAATCTCGAGAGAAGAGCTGCTTTGTCATCTTGCTGGATTTTAGTGTTGCCACTGCTTGCATTTTGCTCCAGTGACCAAAAGGCTTTCTCTGAAGCCTTTGACCAGTACACTGGCAATCACGGCTAGAAGTGTTCCTTTGAGCAGGAAAATTATAAAAATCTGCTCATTCTTGGAGGCTACAGAAGAACTATCCTAACTTATCCAGAACTATCCACCAGGACTAACTACAAGTGGTCTTCAGGAGGCAAGCACCAGTGATGCTATTAAGAGGCCTCTCCAGCAAGATCATGAAAGAGCCACTGAGCACAAAAAAGCCAGCACAGATTGCTTCCTTCCAATACCAATTAAGTCACTTCGAAGGCTAAAAAGCCACTGGGGTTCTATGATTGTGCTAATGCTCCAAGATTTGTCAAAATTAGTGCAAGAGAAGGATGATCCAATACACTGTGCAGACAATCTGTATATGAGGAACAAGATGACCATTTACTCTGGAATTCGACCTCCCCAATTTCCATAAACTCAAGATCTCGCTATTTACAGTTTCATCGTGTTAGGGGAGGGAACCCTCACAAATAAAAAGGATAGTCTGTAATCACGTACTTTCTTTTAGCATAGACAAATACGTGCACAAATAAAACATCTGTTTTGTTCCATGCACAAAACAAACTCATTATGATTCAGTCCAGTTGAACCAGTTCAGGGTAAGTTGTGGTCTGGCTAAACCAAAAGCTAACAATTGTTTTGACCAAGACAAATTTCAGGTCATGTAGGACAAGGCTGATTGATATGCTTTCCCGCCATCTCTCCCTACTTGTCATGGCCTGTGACCAATCTTCCCACCAGTCATCCTAACACTTTTCTCTCTTTTTATTTGCCTTCATTGCAGCTGTTGTGCTTTAATTCATGTCTGGCATAATCCAAGCTACTCCGTTCATCAAACCATTCCCAAATTGTCCCAGCAGCTTTCTTCTTCTTCCCCACTGCACAATTCCATCATTTGTTTTGCCTTTTTCTTGCGGCCTCCTGCCTCACAACTCCTGTGCTATCCATGACCAGGCCAACATCCATATTTCAGTTCTGGGTGCACCCATAACACACACGTTTCAATCTATGCACAGACTGCTTGCGTGGAATAATCCATCCATAGTATGGTGTGTTTGAACAAAAAATAGGCCCCACAAAAATCTGCTAATGACAGGTTTTAAACTAAGAATGGTAAAATGGATTCTTCCCAGATGTTGCTGTTCAATTCCCAGGAGGCTCATGAACATGCCCAATAATGAATTACTGAGATAGAAGTGAACAACATGTGTGCCACAGATTCCCTAACTAAGAGTAAACTATGATAACAATAAAAACATTTGAACTGCCCAGCACAGAACAGCGAGATAGAATCTTAAGTGCATTCCACTTTCTAAATTATATTCATAATATCAACCTAAAGATTTCCTTGGACCATCTATCTGACAAGTATTTCTGAACCAAAGCTGTAATTTTCTGCAATTCAATTGTGCAAGCAAAAAACAAACAAACAAAAAAACCCCAAAACAAAGCAGAACCCTAAAAATCAAGACATAACTTTTCACTCATTGAATGCCCATTAGGAATAAAAAACTTTCACACATTTGATTTATTTATTTTTTTCTCTTCTTCTGAAGATGAAATCTGGTTGTCTGGAATGCTCTTAAAATTAAGTTTGCTTTATTATGGCTTCTGGGTACAGAGCTAATGTTTAGATTATTGGCTTCTGTAGTGGAAAAGCAAGAAAATTATAATGAGACATATGCTATTTTGTAAAAGAGAAATGACAAGATTTTTTTTAACTTGTTACTGCCAGTAATTTTAATACTGTAGCCCAATATAGTAATAACTGTGGTTGTTTTTAATAATTACCACTAGTTATTTGTCCTAATAATAGGACAAATTATTTTCACAGAATGCATATAAGCTATGTTTATTTCCAAAAAGTGTGTGTGTGTGTGTGTGTACTTTATATACTTTTGTTGTCAGGAATAAAAAGAGTATCTATAATGTGAGCATTCATTGCCAATTATTACAGACTGGAGCTTTCACATTTTTCTTTGCTGTGTCCCTTTTTCCTAGGAGGAGTATTTTCTTCATTATAAAAGAAAAAGTAGGTACAGCCTTAAAAAATGCATGTTGTGGGGACAGTTGACAGATGACTCTCTATGGAACTTGATTTCGCAAACCTAGGTATTTGCCAGCTCTAAGACAACTAAAGTTGCTCAACCTTTTTGTGTCCTTGTACATCCATACCCAGGTGACCATGTTCAAGCAAGCAGAAAGTTGATTTAAACCTCATAATGACATCAGTTTAGAGCCATCAGATTTCTCCGATAAAGAAATTGTGTTGTATTCTGTCATGTCTAAATTCTTAAATTATCGTTCCTCGCTTCTTCCCAAACCCAATAAAACTGTAGGAACATAAGGGAAGATGAAAGGAAAAATATAACTAATACCAGACACTGAACAATTAAAATTCCTTTTGATAATGTTTGCCTTATCACTTGTAAATCCCTTTTTAAATATCTCCCCCCCCTTCCTAAGTTGCAAGAACTAATAGTTACACTAGACAGCGAAGCCTATTCATCAATCAATGCCACAACTGCTGAATTACCTACTAGTGTCTCCGATGTGTTGCTGCACAAATTACACTTCATGCATCACCACATTCATTTCTTTCACATTACATGTTAGTGTATCTTGTCACTGCCCAATTGCCCTCTTTTGGACAGCTTAAGTGATATATTATGCTATGAAGCTTGCCAAGGAAACTTAATAATAGAGGGACTGTTTGTAAAAAAAAAAAGAAGAATTAGAAAGACATGAGTCCAGAGTCCAGTAAGTGAATATGTAAAAATAGCTTGTGAGATTTCTCAATTACATATGAAGGTGTAATTAGTTTATGCTATAATGTTTTATATGAACCAAATCAATCTTTATACTATTCCCTTTAATTTCCCTTCACTTTTCTTTCTTTTTAAGCCTCTACAATGGCAATAAATTTGATATCACATAAAGTTTCCACTTGACCATCTTCTACCATTACTAAGAAGCATTTAACTCCATTCAACTTTGACTCATTCAACGTTTGGTTACCACTAAATGGAACAAAAAACAATTCTTCAGCTTCCTTCTTTGCTTTGGGGTAGGAAGAATGCAATAAATGTAATGGATGCATACCCATGATTAGCAATGAAATATTTGGGGAGGGGGGGCACTCATAGATGAAACAGTTGAGCATAAGGATTGCTCACAAATTCATCTTGCCTCAGATTATAATCCTAATGGTCAAGTCTATAATGGATTAATCACTTTGGAATGTGTAATTTTTAATGGGCAAATCCAAGCTTAGATTGAAATAAATTCCATCCCTACTGGGGAGGATGCAACAGGACTTACACACACACACACACACACACACACACACACACACACACACACGTTGTCAGCCCTGAAGCCATTTTGAAGCATCTTCAGGGCTGCCAGAGCAAGACAGGTTGGAGCTGTGGGATCGTTGAAGGTAGAGATAAAGATAGCTGGGGGAATGTGTAGCCAAAATAAAATTCTTTCCCCTGGGAACCAAGGACATTCTCACCAGGTGCCTGGAAGGTGTGGACTAAAGCCAACTCGAATTGGAACTGTGACCTGATTGGACCATGTGTGGACATGTGGCCTGGGAGCAAGAACTGTGGGTTTTGATTTGGGTGGGGAAAACCTCGGTTCTTTCAGAGTCAGGTTTTCACCAGCTGTGCCAATATGACATTCCTAATAAATTCATACTTTTGAGGAAACTCCAGGCCTCAGAGTTTTGATTGTGTTGGGTCTGTTACTTGGAACCCTGACGTATGTATGTATGTATGTATGTATGTATGTATGTATGTATGTATGTATGTATGTATGTATGTATGTATGTATGTATGTCTTTTTGCATCATCCCCAATAGGAATGCATTACTGGGATGGAACTTCTTATTTCAATCTAAGCTTGAATTTACACATTAAAATTTACCCTGTAAAATTACATCAGGAGATGGAATTTACGAAGCCTCTCCTATGTTCACCATAAACTGAGGACTATGTTTGATACACCTGACTTAAGGAAGCTGAAGTAGGTCAATAGAATATATTTGCTACGAAGTAGTCAACCAGTAGGTAAAATTAATCAATACACTTATCTGGAAATGCTGAGAGGACTATTCAAATTTCCTAGGCATTTGAAGATGTGGGGGGACAGATAAGGTAGAGCTTAGAGCAGAGACGTAGCATTAAAAAGAATCCCTTTGTTCAACTCGTCCAATATCATGTTAAGTCTCAATGATGGTAAATACTGATACGACTATTTTAAGAGGTAGAAAGAAAATGTGAAACTTCTTATCCCTTGTCAAACACAGGATTAAGGCAACGGGGATCTATTGTTCAAACTTTGTAAGGTAAAGAGGACTCAGATGGTGGGGGCCTTGCATGTTTTCAAAATGTGACTACCACAATACTTTCAGTTCATGACTCTCATTTCTCTATAGCATTGTCAACTTTTGGACCCGGCTTTAGCAACAAATTGAACTGCCGTCATTAGAAAGCAGCATGTTTATGTTATGCTGTGAAAAAGTTCAACTGCCAATTCCTGCACATCGAGTGGCTGTTAAATATACACAAGCAAGTCTGGCCAGAATTTGTAGCCCTTTTTTTTTTGCATACAGGAACATTTTGCAATGCTCTTATAGAAAGCAAGAGAGCAAAAATGGCTATTTAGAGGCAAAGATAGTTAAAATTCAGAATTAAAGACAGAGGGAGGGCCTTCAGGTTGCTAACCAGCCCCTTGTTTGTGTGTTCTTCTGGGATCCCTAAGCAAGAAAACAATTATCCTTGTTTACATGACAATTGATTCTGTTTTACAGATAGTCCTCGACTTATGACCATAACCGGTCCCCATTGACCTTGATTGTCAGAAGGTTGCAAAAGCTGAGCATATTATTCCAGGACACTGCAATTGTCATAAATATGAACCAGTTACCATGCATCCGAATGTTGATCACATGACCATGGGGATAGTACTACAGTCATAAGCGTGAAAAATGGTCGGAAGTCACTTTTTTTCAGTGCCATTGCAAAAATTTGCTTGTGCCATTTGTGAATGCTCACTAAATGTAAGTCAAATACTACCTGTATAGGTGAATGTTACAATTATTGCTAGCAAAATCTTCTCAGACTGTTCACAGAAGGACTATGAGCATCATGGCCTGGATGGAAGAGCAGAGCCTTACGGACAGTAGTACACTACATTCAGGGCATCCAAAAATGAAACAAGTTGGAGGATTAACTTGTGTAATTTTGGTTTGACTTAAAACTCCAAAGATTTCAAGTTATCCAGAACTCTTTATCTATATAGCTTGTTACTCAGAACTTTTTGTCTGCATTCTTGTATCAAGAAAAGCTGATCTAGCTAAAAAGCATGAGTTGGATTATTCTCTTGTATGAGGGGTCACCTGTTCTAAGGACAGACCAACCTAACAAAGATCTGATACATTCACAAGAGGAATACTACACGTAGTCCTCGACTTACAACAGTTCATGTAGTGACCGTTTGAAGTTACAACAGCACTGAAAACAAAGGGACTTATGACCATTTTTCACAATTATGACTCTTGCAAGCATCCCCATGGTCATGTGATCAAAATTCATATGCTTGGCAACCCGACTCATATTTATCTCAGTTGCAGTGTCCCAAACTCATGTGATCACCATTTGTGATCTTCTGACCAGTAAAGCCAATGAGGAAGCCAGATTCATTTAACAACCGTGATACTAACTTAATAACTGCGGTGATCTATTTAACAAGTGTGGCAAGAACTGTTGCAAAATGGGGCAAAATTCACTGAACTAATATCTCGCTTAGCAACAGAAATTTTGGGCTCAATTGAGGTCGTAAGTCGAGGAGTACCTGTAGTTTGGAAAGTTGGGTGGGGCCTGTAAAATAAAGTAACAGCAGTTCCCAGTGCATTTGCTTTCAGAGTAATTTGCACAGACATCACAAACGTCTGTTATGTTTAAAGCGTGGCAGCTAGAAGAAAGGAACGCAAACCCAATTTTCCAGGAAAAAAAACACCACCACCACCACCACCCCTTTCGTGCTGGAGTGGTTTATCCCCACTATTGTCGGCAACCCTCAAAACCCACCCTTACCTTGAGCAAGAGGCTGCAACGATAAAGCAGGCTGGCCCGGCTGAATCGATAGCAAACCTTGACGCTGCAAAGACAAGAGGTGTTGCTGTTGCAATTGCTGCATCTGCAGAAGCTGCTGCTGGAAGGCCAACTGTTGCGAAGTCACCTGTTGCTGCTGTGGCTGGCAAAGAGAAAGAATCGATGTGCTTCTTTTAGTTTCATATATTTACTGCTCCCTTCCACACTTCCATGTTTAGGAGGGAAGGAAACGATTCGTGAAAGAACTCTGAAAGCTGCTGACCGTCTTAGCCAGAACTACAGTAAGGGGGTAAAAGATGTATGAACAGTGCGATTTTATGCGTGTCTACTTAACATGATGTTCAGTGAGAAGTAGTTCCACTTCAGGATTACACCCCAGCAAGTAGCAGGAATAGAAAGAGTCATGCCAATAGTTACAGCTAGTTTACAAGAATTGCTGCTAGGAGCTCAGGCAACTATCGATTGGGCCCCCGGCATCTATAAGAAAGTAGCAGCAGTTCCCAGTGCATTTTGCTGTTAGGGGAATTTCCTTAACCACCATACAAAGGGTACAGTTGCACAGACATCACAAATGTCTATTATTTTTAAAGCATGTCTGCATATCTTATGTCTCATTAGTTAAATGTTTTTCAAGAGGTGAGCTTGGCAGCATACCAGGTGCTCAATAAACCTTGCTCTTTTGCCGCCTGCTTGTGAGTGTAAAAATGAGGGACCTAGCTGTCATCACATGGCAAGCCATAATTCAAAGCTAGTCAGTTACATTGAACATGCTGGATCATGGGCTATGCAGACCTGTTAAAGCAATCCTCAAATTATTGGCTGATTTTGTAGCTTAATGGGTTTCAGAATGGAGGCCAAATCCCAATCTTAAAAGCTGCCTTTTCTGAGAAGTCCTATTAAAATAATTATATTCAGGTCTATAATTATTTGGGGGGACACTGTAAAGCAGGATCATGACACATTTGGATTTTTTCAAGGAATTCATGGGTACAATGGGTGGTATTGAGGGAAGACTAGGCTCTTCACCAAATGGCTGCCACAATAGGCAAATCTAGCCCAAAGACAATTATTTAATGGAACGTACTAGTGCATATATTGTCCGCCAACCTCAAGTTAACTATGTTTTTCTTTTCTTTTCTTTCTTTTCTGGGCAGATGGACACACTTCAAAGCAAGCATTGTGCCAATAGCACTCATGTGGAATTCACAGCATTCACAGAAATACATACTGCAAATTGGACTGTGCTTTTACCATACCAGTTATCCATTCTTTCAAAAGTAATTTAAACAATTATACATATTTAGAAAAAAAATCAAGTGTGTGTGTGGGGAGGAGGGGGGGATCCTTCCAGGAGCTGAAGGAGATAACTAATGTTCTCATCAGTTCTAACAGGGAACTTATAATGATTAAACAACATTTGTGCACTAAAAAAGAGAATTTAAGATATTTTTTTTTAAAAAGATAAGAACCCTTTCACATATCATAATTTTTATTTTTTATGGTGACACAAACATAAATATGAATAATATGAAAAAGGTAGGACAAAAATGTAATCAAACAAAACTCTTCCATGTTTACATGTTTCCAAAACTTAAACCTTAAATGGTGCAAACTGGAGAATTCTTGTCACGGCAATATGGAATTAGCTAAATTCATGCATTTTTTAAACATTATAAATTATAAACTTTTAAATCATTTAAAAAGTGTGACCATATGGCATACCTTTTTAAAACAATTTCAAGTGAATGGCGTCTATAGATTCAGCATTCGTTTTGTAGTAGCATTACTAATAGTATGCACGGGTGTGGTTCAAAAATTTTGCTTGTCACTATGATTGGCAGCTCATGAAGTTCTTATAAACTTGAGCTGCCTAGTCCAAACACAGAAAATAAAACAAACTTCATATATCTACACTTAATTGTAATGATAAATAACCCATGCTATGCTCTATTTACTTATTAAAGTACTGTCTCGGCTATTAAGGCACCAATTGGTTAATTTATTGTATTTTCCATAGGGGCTGTTGCTGTCATACAATCTATCATTTCCACTTAAAAAAAAAAAACCTTCAGCAGTTTGGGGAAAAATTATCTCAGGGAAAAAGGCTATGATGTTATACTTGCCAGGATCTGAACCTTGAACCCTTAGAGGTGTAAAAAGACCGTGTTGCTTTCTCACTGCTGCCCCCAGAGAAGGTTTTAACTACTCTGTTTATCACTTCTGACATAAATAAATGAGAAAAAATCCCAGACCTTTGAAGAAGAAAAACTTCATCTAATATTGTTAATTAGCCATGACAAACGATGAAATAACACTGTAAATCTTTCATAGAAACAGCCACTAGATTTTAATTATACACATTCATAATTTAGCAAACAACATCTTATTTGAATGCACTTAATATGTGCAGTACTTGAGGCTTCAGAGTCCTTCATTTTGTTTCATTTAAGCAAACCCTTAGGTTTTACTCCTCTTGTATTTTATTTACTTTTGTTCTTTAAGCACCCATGAAAAAGCTTTTACTGCTTTGATAAGGATCTTTTTATTTATTGAGCAATGACAGGAGGAAACTTTGGTTGTGTAAAATATCAGTGCATCAAGCCAGTGTTTAGCAATTCCTTAAGCTAGCCAAAAAAAGTTAATGTAGATTTCCTTAGTAATTATCTGAGTGATAGAAAGATAACATAGTACACTAGCACAATAAACAGAAGGAAATTATCTAATATCCCTAATCTGTTAGGAATCATATCAAGGTGGAGGGCTTCAGAGAGTTTGCAGCTAATGTCTGCAGAAAGAAAATTAACCCTTGACTGACTGACACACATATTAACTATAATAAGACAACAGCATTTGGAAAGAATGGGGATTATTTGAAGAATTAAAGCCTATATACAATGGAGAATAACTGGCTATAGGAATATTCTTATTTTCCATCTTCAAACAATTCATTGTAAAAATGTATTGTCAGCATCTACCCACTTTGGCTGATTAAAAAAAGACAAAACAATCATGGTTGGGCCTGATTACTAGGAAGCAAGAAAGCTGACTGGTAAAGGCAGGATGGGGAAGCTAAAAAAAAAAACTTGGAAAAAGGCAGTGACAATGACAAGCTACAAGTGACATGCCAAGAAAATTACAACTGGAGTCACCAGGATTAAATTTTGATTGGAGCAAGTCTTTATAAAACATCTATAAAGGCATTTATTGCCTGCCACTAAGGTGGGAGCTCCATTTTTCTCCCAATCAACCAGACCAAAATATGTTTACAACTATACAGCAATACAAAAACAAGTTCTACAAAAATGGAGTAGATATAGTCTTTGGAGTGGGTGGCTGTAATAAATCAACCAACCAACCAACATTTTTTGGTTGGAAACAAACAAATGAATAATATATAGTTTTGTCTCTGCAACAACCAACTTGCATGTAAATTTTGCCCTCTTTCTTGGAAGAATTATTTGCAGAAATACTCCTCAAAATATACCAGGGAGAACCCTTCCTTGAAAAAAAATTCCCAGTTGGATAATATTATTCTGGCACTTTAATTACCTATTTTCACTTGTTGGATCAAATGTTGGGGCTGTTTTTACTTTTTGGATCAAATGTTACACCTTCTTTTTCACCTGTATTTCATTCCAGCTGAAATGAATAGGCATTTTTCAAGAAAATAAACTATTCCTTTGCTTCCACACACCAAATTACCGTGAGAAGCAGATCCTCCCTTCCTCTTCTTTCACTGTCAAAATTAGCATTAGCAAAGAATAGAATAGAATAGAGTTGGAAGGGACCTTGGAGGTCTTCTAGTCCAATCCCCTGCGTAGGCAGGAAACCCTACACCACTTCAGAGTGGTTATCTAATCTCTCCTTAAAAACTTCCAGTGTTGGAGTTATATAACTGGTTCAAATGCATGAATGCTGAACAGCCAAGGGTTCAAAACAAAGACCCCATACTAAGAACAGGCAGACCACATATTAATCTCAAACCCAGGTTAACACAAACACACAAAAAAACTGGGTTTACATAATATATATGCCGAACAAATAAGCTATATTATGACTGAAAACAATGCTAGTGCCATGCAACAAACTTTGACAATGCTTGGTTCACACATTTTATGGCTTGTTTTCATTTTACAACTACCCAGAGTCATGTTTTATGACGGGGGGGCCTAAGTCCCGAGCCATGGACTAGTACCAATCCATGGTGTGTTAGGAGCTGGGCTGCACCGATGGAGGTGAGTGGTGGGCGAGTGAGTGAGCAAAACCAAAACCACCATATCCACCCGCCCCATCCAAGGAACAATTGTCTTCCACAAAATCAGTTCGTAGTGCCCAAAAGGTTGGGGACAGCTGTTTTATGAGACAGACAGCTATATAAATATGATTAAGTATTTTAACTGCAACTATCTAATTCTATTTCAGCTTAATCTAGAGTATTGTGGAAACCAACCATTAAGTCCTTCATAAAAAGCTGGTTTGTTCTTGGCACTGTACATTTGAGCAGCATGATGGTTAAATTGGCCTTGAGACAGGAATGACAGGGGTAGCATCTCCTTGACTGGAGAGGCAACAGCAGGATCAAAATAACTGCTCAAACACACCTCTTGGGAAACTGGTGCCAACAATGGCAAAATGGAGTTTCCCATGACCATAAGCATAATAGGACTAGAGGAAAGGGTGGACTTGTTGTGAAGTATCCTATTTTGCCCTTTCTCCTTCTTATTTGCCCTCTTTCTCCTTTAAATCCCCCTCACTTCCAATTATTCTTTATTTTTACTACCTCACCACAAATATATTCTGACACCGGCAAGGGGCATTCATGGCAAGGAATGCATGTTCAAACGCTTTTTATTTCAAATTGTGAATGCACTTCTCTTTTTATCCCTAACGTGTCTATTAAAAGCCATTACCATAATTAGTCATATGGAACTGAATCTGTATTACATCATTTATCTAAGGGCACGTTTAACTAGGAAGAGACTGTCTTGAAATTAACTATACAAAAGTTCATTTCTTAAGTCTGCTAGCTTTCTGAAACCTATGTAGTAGAAGGGAATAATCAAAAGACACATCATTAAATATAAGATTGCTATCTTATTTTGGAAGCTAGTATGGTGCAGTGGTTAATGCCCTGAACTAAAATTGTGGAGACCGAAATTCGAGTCTATTCTCGGCCATAGAGACGCATGGGATGACTTGAATTAGTTCTTCCCTCTCACTCTAATGTACTCCATACGATTCCTATTATGGGGAAAGATCAGGGAAGGAATGCTGTATATTCCACCTTAAGCTTCTGGAGAAAAAGCAGGATATAAATCTAGCAAATAAACAAACAAATCTTAAATAGAGTTTGCCTATTCTAAACAGATAGGTTTATGGGTACAAGTACAAGAATCTTATTTTGCTGGAAACATAGTCTCCCTTCTAGGGTATTATTAACCAGCCCATTATTTCCCTGACTAAAATAAATAATTGAACTTGTTTTCTTAAACTGTATCTATAGCCAGAACAACAAAAATGTAAATAAGTTAAAAAATATTAGCAAGGCCATTTCAGTTCTGAATGAGCTTTGGCCCAAAATAATCCCATTGTTTTTGATAGTCTTCTGTATTTTTTCAACTGAGATAAATCTCAATTAAACTAGGGTCTAATAATTGTTCAATATCTCAGATGTTAGTCATTGTGAAAAATGTATACTATAAAAGGAATGCTTGAGTATGAAAATGCTCCGTGCTTGGGATGTGTCAGGGACTTGCCACTTTACTGCAAGTTAATATTTTAAAGCCAGCTTTATTTATGTAAGTTGACTGATGCTTATTCTGTTGTCTTCATAGCTATCCTCCAGGAAAAGCTCATGAAAGTTCCCCTCCCCCAGTTTAAAAAGCCAGAATAAAAAAGTACACAAACCCATTGTCCAAGAAAGAACTTAAAAGCAACAAACGTTGCCAAACTGTGTTCTCCACCCAGTTACCAAACACAGGATACAAGGCAGTTTGTTTACTTCTCACAATTGAATGCACACAAAAAAGGTCTCGGTGCAGTCCTGTTGTCAGGTCAGTAGTCAGTTGTTAGAATGCTGAAATATCCTGATAAAACTTGCATTTTTGATCTCCTCCCTAAAGCGCTGTCAAAGGTCTGTTTTCCTTTCTTGGGTTACTCCCTACTGCCTAACATAAATTGTCATAACTTTGGAGGACAAACAGCCTTTTATTAAAACAACCTATTCAGCTTAAGTTGAATTTTTTTAAAAAAAAAGTTTGGAATATTTTCTAAATTGTATTTAAAATCCCTCATCTCTCCCCTCCTCCTGTCTATTTCATATACTCAGTAGGATAATTTTTAATAAAAGCAAAACACAGAGTAGAAGTGTTGAGTTAAGTTGCAGACTTGAAAACTGGCTTGAAGAAATGGAAACACTGCAATAGAGATATTCTCCACCCTGCTGTAAATTTTCCTTACTTGGAAGAAATAAGACTTTTTTAAAACCCACTATTGAAAGCACACTGGTTTTAGATTAAAAACTATATTACTTAAGGATACAGCTGTGCTTTCAGAAGATGGTACAATAACAGGGACTGTTACAATGCATGAAATGATGCATTAAGTCAATCCACTTTAGCACTGTAACAAATGTCAAATTCAAAATAGCTTTTGCAATAATTTAATATTGAGAATATAGATTCAAAGAAATGGTATACAGATGTACGTGTGTCTAACATGGACCACTGTCAGCATATCAAATTAGCAAGAATATTCTCTCAAAAGAAGGAATTTAGCTCAGAAAAACCTGTGGGATAAACTATGTTATTTGAAGACAGGCATCAGTCTATTTACCCATCCATCCATTTGTAAAACAAGTATCACTTAAAAGAAAAAAAGACGCTTGCTCCTTCCAGCCAATCCACCATTTTTAATAATTCAGTTTAAAATAGAGCAGAGTCTTCTCTCAGCGCAGCTTTGGAGACTGCAATATTAGATACATGCACAGGGTACATCAGTCCTGTTAAATATTGAAATTCCATTACATTGTCCAACTTCCCTTGTCTTTTCACACACAAAGTATTTTTCCTTCATCTCCAAACCATCATCTGTGTGTCAGAGACGCTCTCTTGTCTGACAGCAGCAATTTAGAAGAGTTAACTTTTATCGTTCATTCTGCTGTGTAACTTTCCCCTTCAAATTTCTTTATCTGCCCTCTGAGCTCATCTGAACTTTCATGTTCTCCCAGCATGCAGGCTTGCATTCAGAACTATGTCTAATAGACCAAATAAGAGGTTAACAAGAAGTGGCAACAGAAAGGGGAAAAAAATACAATCCCTGGTAACTGATAAGAATGACAGTGGCAGCCCTTTATTGTTTGTCTTCAAATATAGAGTTAAAGATCCTTAAAAAACTAAAATTTGATGCCTTTGAACAGAAAGAAGCACAAAATAACAACAGGGGGTTATTGCCTTGCAGCCACAGGGGAGAAGCTCCATAATTCTTATTCTCCCTTTTGAAGGTTGTTAGAAATCTGATTCAAAAAAGCAGCAGCAGAAGGAGAAAACCTCTTGAGGCTATAGCCATTTCCTGTGATCATGCATAATGTGCTTCAAAAGTGGGTTTTTACCAATTCTGTTGATCAATTGCACCTCCTTGCTATTCCCCCTTTTTTTTTTCTGCCGTGTTTACATCTGATGCGACTCAATGACAAGCCCTGTCTGAGACTGTGAAACAGGCCTGTCATGTTGATTTATGGGCACATCAAACCACAACTTGTCCAAACTGAAGCTCGCAGTTCATTAATTAGAGAGTTGTGACTTTGAAGTCAGCTTTCAGACTGTGGTTTTTAACATTTGGCTTAATTTATATGCTCTTGAATGTGGATCTCTAAGGGAAAAACTGAAATTCCCTTCTTGTCTTTGAACTTCTTTTGACCGCACAATAATCATTTCTTTGTCCAGAGTGATGCTTGCATCCCAGAGTCATTAACGCGCATTGAACTGCCACTGATGAGTAAGCCCTACTGAATTAGAAAAACAGCCAGCAAAACAAAGCTGAGAGCATTCTGCACAGTGGTATCTCACAATTACATGCCTTCCCTCCCTGTGCCATTTCCATTTTAATTACTCTTAGTCCTTTAGATTTACATTTTAGACATTTTTTAATCTGTTCCTTTTTTATTATAGTGGCGCCCGTTAGCAGGCTCTTGTTAAGGTTTGTGTCAGCATTTCCTATTATAGCCCCCCTCCCCCATTTCATAACTCAGCTGTAAAATTCACACTTGCTTTAAAACTTAGTTTTCCACATTGCAAGGGGAATAGGCTTGGTGATAGGTAAGGAAATGTATGGAGCAACATGGGAATGGATACTCTGGGATCATTGCAACTGCCACAGAAAGACGGGGCCAATTCAGGTGCAATAACAGAACCAAACTGAGGACACCCGTCTGGATAAGCCCCAAGCTAGGGCTTGGCTGATGTGATGGGGCTGCATTCCTTCAAAGATTTATCCTAGATGACAAATGGTGGAGCTGGCTAGAGCTGCCAGAAGCCACAACACAAGTACTTTCTCCTGAAATTATGTAATCTGCCATCATCTAAAAGTCAATTAACCACAACTTATGACAGCCTCACATAGCATAGGCATAAGGCAGGGAATTATATCTGAGCTATCAGTAGCATAGCAATGAAGGCTTTGGAAAAAAAGGTGTGACGTGTCTATCTCCACAAAGATGATAAGAGCACAGGCAATGTTTTTCCCCTGTGACACTCTATAAAAGTGACAGTTGGACTTTCAAAAAGCTGGATAGAAACAGTAGTGATGCTCTTGAACTTTATATTGGAGAAGACTTCTGAGAACATCATGGGCAACCAAGAAAACAAAACAAAAGAATGGGTTACGAACAGGGGTGGGCTGCTGGGGGTTCGCGGGGGTTCGGGCAGACTCTTAGCGAAGACTCTGCGGGATTCGCTGAACTCCCAAATCCCACTCCTGGCTGGCTCCTCTCACTCCACCCCTCCCCTCCCAGGAGTCTCCATATGGCCCGTTGTGGATGCAGGTAAGTGCAGGGTGCGTGTTGTCTTGGGGAGGGAGAAAAACAGGCCTCCCGGAAGTTCGGGAAGGCTGGAAACGGGCCCATTTCCAGCCTCCAGAGAGCCTCTGGAGGGGGGAGGAGGCTGTTTTCGCCCTCCCAGAGGCTCGAGGAAAGCCTCCAGTGGTGGGGGAGGGCTAAAACACCCCCCCCCGCTGTGGTGCAGGAGGCCGATTAGGCCACGACCACCATGGCCACACCCACCCAACAACCAGGCAGTGAACCCGTTGCTGAAGCTTTTGAATCCCACCCCTGACTATGAAACAAATAAATGGAAAGTTCTCATTTGAGACATAAGCAATTAGGCTCAAATTATCATATTTGGGGTGCGTTATGCAAAACCCAGCACTATGGTGAAGCCTATAGCGGCAGGAAATATAGAAGGAAAAAGAAAAAGATCTACAAGCAGCAAACTGGCTGGATAAGACTTCAACAAGGATAGATGTATCTTTGGAAAACCTGAAGGGCCAGATCTGTTTATGTGAACACTAAGGTAAACACAGACTTGATGGGACAATTGATCAACTTCTGGAGGGCCAAAGATATCATCCCTATGTTAAATGTTCACAATCTGCTCAGTCGTCTCTAGGGGGGGGAAATCAAATTCAGATAGAATTCTACAACGATTATAATATATGATGGAATTCACCAAGTCTTTGTTGCAGAAGATGAATAGCAAACATCCATGGATTATGAGATGTTTCCTAATTTATTTAGAAGGAATAAATTTAGAAGGAATTTGTATCCCACAAATTTTGCAATGGAGAAAACTGTACTACCAACAGCATGTTCCATATTAAGGTCTCACCTATAAATACTTTGTGAGGTAAATTTTGATCCACTGATCCTGTGAAGAGTGGAAATTGTAATAATTCTAGTAAGATGTTTTGTAGGTGAACCTTCAGCCTTGTACTATGTAAGAGAAAGAATAGGTTCTGAGGGCATGTATCCCTTGATAGGTAAGGTCTGTCCCAAAATAAAGCAGCACTGCTCCCTGTCCATTTCAATGGCCAACAAGCTAAGTGATGGCAAATAGATGGACAGAGAAAAGAAGGAAGAGAAAAAGAAGCTTTTGCTCACCTACAGCCCAGAACAATAAAAACATGCTTGTCTTTTTTCACACATAACGAGCCAAAGATGATTGATGGGTTTATTTCTTTATGTAATACCAGATAATCAGATTGCTTTGAACAGCATACCAAGAATTTCCAAAGAGAATCTTCAATAGAGTAAAACAACAATAAAGCTAGTCCCAAGGTAAAATCTCATGGCCGGTCTCCATCACTAGGCATTAGAATTGTCAAAAGTATACCTAAGAAAATGTATTGAAAGAAATTTCTTAAGAAGAAGATGCAAGGAACTCAAGCATACTTCTGGGGCAGCACACTGCTGACCTAAACCAGGCAGCATAGATCCTCCCTGGAGCAGCAGGTTGTGGCATTCATTAAGTCCATGACAGATACAAGATTCAGAAGAAGACATGGCTCCACATCTGGGCAGAACAAGCCAAAGGATGGCTTCAGATCTAATCCCACATGGCCATGAGCGGGACTTGTTTTCCAATACCATTTGATCTTCTTTGCTACCAACCAGTGACAACAATTAAGGGACTACTCTAATAATTATATATTTTATATCTATATATAAAAATACTTCAGGGTTATAGCTTTTCCTGATAATAAAATACTCCTAAAGTGGCAACTGTGATTATCTGAATTTGCCACCCTATAATAGGAAAGACTCTCTTTCAATAGTTAACACTTCCTTTAACCATTTTTTTCAGCTCCAGCTTGCAACTATGCAATGAAAGAGTCTATATCCCCCATCACTCAAATATCAAGGACTCGGGCTTCTTTGGCACAAAACCTACATGCAGCTGAATGTGGAGAACAATCCAGGACCCACAGTCGGTTCATAAAGAGAACTAGCTAGTCTAATGGGTATGATTGTTTTCCTGCTGAGAAAATATGGTGCCTCCCAGGCTCTTCTCTCTATCTTGTATACACACACGCGCAAAACCCTGCAGATATAACACAAAATAACTGGTAATGGCACATAAACTGTTTTTCAGCAAATTCTGTCCATCATCCTTTATCTTCTCTCCCTGTAGATGTCCTAATGGGCTCCAAGAGAAGTACAGTATCTCCTGGAACTATCTAAAAATCTCTTTTCCAGAGGTAAGTGCAGTTGTTTGGTAAGAGGTAAAACAGGGAAAGGATTATAAGCAGAGACATAAAGATATCTAAAGTTGCAGCAAAACAAGACAATTTTCCAAGACTGAGATAGCTCTGATCATTTTAAACACTCAGCAAGAAGAAAATGCATGTAATTGATTTATATGCTGCTTCTATTTGTTTAGAATATTAAAACAGAGCAGTGATTCCTATCCCTGTGGGAAGAGATGCCACCATCTTTGTTCATGGAATAAGCATGAAACGTAAGTATCCATGATAGGGGTACTCTACCATAATATGGTACTCACTTGGGCAAGGACCAAGTGATCATTGTGATGGCACAAAGCAAACTTTGCTCTTTTTATATTAGATATACCTATGAGGCTGAATTTGTCTGTCAGGATGCTTAAATTGTAATTTAGATGAAACTATTGGATTCCATGAATACCTCTACAGTCAGACTTCCTAAAGAGGAGTAGAAAGAACAATACAAAGCATTGTGCTTATGCATTCCTAGTTTGCTTACAATAACCCAAACTAATCGGACACGTTTTTCTCGGGGTTGCAATGAATGGACCCTCTCCAACAGGCTGCACCTGTAGGAATTAAGGCAGCACATGTGTAATTTAGTAAAAGATTAGTAAAAGTAAAAGTTGGAATTTATCAGCCAGCTGTTTGGTAGAGAAAGGAAATGTAAATCAAGCTCCATCCAATTCCTAAATGGCAAATTCTGGCTCTTTTCACCAAGGTATATGTGCATGATGTGAGCTGCTGGGCTGGTGAAGTTTATATTACTTTGTTTATCTTAACTACTTTGGAGATGTTAATTAATCATTCAGCCACAAAGATGTACATATGGAAAGTGGGCCATAGTGACAAAACAAGTTACTAGCCTTTATATTGTACTAGGCTTTGAAAGGACAAATTTACCAGATAAAGGGATTTTTTAAAATCGCTGCTATACTTTCGTATATTATCTCTAGATTGCAAGTAAAAATGGATTTGAACAATACCTCTTTAGGTTGTTTTCCAGCATGTTGTTGCTGTAGAAGTTGAAGCTGCAACTGTTCCTGCTGTTTCTTATAAAACTCTTGAAGCTGCTGCTACAAAAGAAAATAAAAGGAGACAAGGAAAAAGAAGAAGGTAGAGGCTATTAAGTAAAACAAAATGGGATAGCCAATTCAGGATCTCCTTTTGGTAATACACAAACGGCGATTTGAAAAATAGCATCCTTTTATCTGTAACGCTCTGACCTTTAGTTTGATACTCGACAATAAATTCAATGCACATTGACTATTCTTGGCATTATCGTTTGAAAAGTAATCTCCAAAATGAACTGATGAAAAACATACCATTTTCTACACAAACTAATTAAAATAAGGCAAGGAATGACCTTTGATTGAAACAACAAAGCCAGAATGCCCTTGCTACGAGTGCCTGGTGAATCTTTATTTGGAACATATACAAGCATTCTAAATCATTGTTGCATTGTACTGTACTTAGAACAGACACAGGGTTCCCTCTACCATCTACTTTACTCACTATCCCAGACAAATAGCTCATCCGATGCTGCAAATTAATACTTGAGAGAGTGAAGGGAAGGCACCGTGTTCAATGTCATTTTGAAATGGTCTCTGGGACTACTGCTCTATGAATGAATGAATGAATGAATGAATGAATGAATGAATGAATGAATGAATGAACATTTCACTGACATACCACAAAGTCATTTGGGGATTTAGTTAATTAACAACATTTTGGAGGAAGAGGATGTTAATGCACAGGCTGTTTCATAGCCTTCAAAACTCTAGTATGCATTTCTGCTGGGTGGTTAGTACGCACTTCTGTTTTGTTCACTATGACAAGATACTCCCCTTGCTATTTTTCACCAGCTACCTTCCACTCATGTATGAGCCACAAATGAAAGAAGAGTGATATTAGCAAGGGTTTAACATAGACTGAGTAATACAGTAAAAGGGGACAGACTACAGTTGCACAGATATTTCATAATATTTATATGGCAGGAAATAGATTATATTTCAATGCTCTCTTTATTTCCTAAGTTAGCATGGAGGGTTTGTCTCTATTAAAAATGGCTCCATGAGAAAGTTAGACCAAGGTATTAAATAAAACTTGTGGCCAAGTAAAGATTTAAATCCAGATCTCCTCTTTCTAAATCCAATATGAACCTCCTAAACTGAGGAGGCTGTAAAAAAAGGCAGCTCTGGCTCAGCGATTTCTGTTGTATTACACTGCTGCTTGTTATGGTCTAAAACAGAGTTCCCCAATGTTTCCAGCTTTGCAGAACAGCGGTGGAAGGGGATGGTTCGCACAAGCGGCCGGCAAGTGCATGCAAAGTGCACTCATTTGTGTGAGTGGTGTGCATACATGCCTGCTGCCCATGCAAATGGAGCGTGTGCGCACGCCCTTACCCTCTGCTCGTGCTGTTTCCATGGCCTGGTTGCAAGCTCCTCATGGCCCACTAGTGGGCCGTGGCCCACAGGTGGGAGACTCCTGGTCTAAAAGACGAAAACAGTATCTAAACTAACAAATCACAGTCTGAATTCTTTTAGGCAGACACTAATGAAAACTCATTCTTAGAAACATATATGGAGCTTGGGATCTCTTTAAGCCCATTCTGAAAGTATTACTGATAACACGTGTTGAAAAGCTTGGGAAGCTTGGGAAGCTCTTCAGACCGTGATTTTAACCCAATCATTATTTATAGTTGCAACCGTGGCAAAACATAGAAAGAACTATAAACCACGAATGAAGATGAATATATGTGTCCCAGGATAATGTTGCAGGGTCCAATCAGGGTTGGTCACAGGGACCAGAGATTTAACCTTCCTAAAGACTAAAGACGTTTAGGAAGACTAACCACTTGACCTCAGTGACCGACCCAAACTGGATCCCGCAGAACTAACTACAACTAACGTGTACACCATTATTCGGATGTGTATTTCCTACAGTGAATATGAACAAATGGCACTTTGTTCAACTTGACACTCTACAGGTATCTTTGGGAATACTGTCATTACTAGAATTTCTAGCTGGCGGAGAATTCTGGGAATTGCAATTTCATCGTATCTCGTGGATGCCAGGACATAAACATATAACAATCACTTATTTCAGGAAGATACAGGAAACACAGGAAACGGCATTACTAGAACAGCCTTCCTTTTCCAATAGCTGTGTTGGTTAGCTGAGCCGCTGCTGAAGAAAGCAGTTACCTGTTGAAGCATGAGTGCCTGCTGCTGTTGGAGCAGGACCTGAAGTTGCTGTGGAGTTAGCACTTGCTGCTGGAGGATCTGCTGCATTTGCTGGGGAGTGATAACTTGAGGTGTCATCATAGCCACCGATACTGGAACCTAAAATATGAAGACAGTATAAAGAACAAGCAGTTCAACAAACCTTCTGTCAAGGGAGAGTTGTTCTGTTACAGTTCATTTTAAATTTCTCTTTCTACTCTATACCGTTAAAATAGTTGCTTTAGTGAACTTGAGCTGAAATCTGTAGAAGTGTTTGGGTGTTTTTTTTTTTCTGAATAGGCAAATATAATACTGTGTTGTTAGGTCACCCCAAATGCTTTTCGTCTAGCTTTTATTTTAAAGGACGAGCAAAGGAATAATAAAATTTTAAAAAAAGAACAATCGCTTCTGATTTAGTTAAATATTGAACCGGCCAAATTGTTTGTTTTCTTCCCATTCCACAGAAATAAATTTTATGTTCTGAGAAAATCAAGCTATTAATCTGCGCATCTCCTAGAGGTGCCTATCAGTTTTGACAAATGTTACATTAATTAACAAGTAAGACCCTTCAGCAGCGGCCATTGGGGAGTTTCAACTTAATGACTTGAAGCAAATTAATGCAATTTCAGCGATACAGAAAACACACCTTGCTCCCCAGCAATTTTAGCACTGGAATTCCTACAATGATGTCTCAACCGTTCCGCATTCACCTAGCATACAGATGGCTTCAATTCTTTCGTATTATGTGAGATACCATTAAAAGCCGCTTTCCATGACATTTCAGTGACAAACAGCTACAGTGATGAACTTGATAGCATTTCATATTTGCAACTGTTAACACGTTTCTGCACGGGCATCTTTGCAACGAACCTGTACACTCTATCTGAAAGGATGATGTCTTGTTCAGATAAAACACTGACATTAAAATGACAGGCTGTCTCGGCCAAGGTTACACAAATTGTATTCAAGCGGATACCTAATGACAATGCTTTGAATTCTGCAAGCTTTCTAGAATGTAATTTAGCTATTCAAAATAATCACTGCACTTGTGTTTAATTTGCAGACTACACGAGAACCATTTTGTCAGTTCCGGTAATGCAACAAGACTATTTTGCAAGAAACCCCACCAGAAAAAGA
>JANHFL010009572.1:213777-231586 GCA_032468155.1 Oxyrhabdium leporinum | reverse complement strand
ACAAAAATATACAGGAGCATGATTTAAAATTTCATGATTGTGAAGTTCATCCCGTTACATTTGAAAAATGTAGTTTGATATTATAAAATAAATAAAAACATGTAGTATTATAAATATTACATACAAATAAAATTAATCTGGCTGAGTATTTTTTCTTCAGGGGATACAGCTGAAATACTTCAATTATTTTAGCTGCATTTAAATAAACAAAAGGTCTTGAGAACGCAACATACTCTTTGTTAAGAAACATTAAATCCAAAACAACCGTTGTGCTGTTTGGGGGAGCAGGGAGAGACTCACAATACAAAAAGATCTAACGCAATGATACTTGTAATCACATGATAAACCAGATGTGATATGGATTGCTTTCCATAGCTCGAAGTGTTTTCTGTTAGACACCAAATTAATGAAATGTTTTGTACAGGTCACTAAAAAGTTGACCCTTGCCTTATGAATATTTAACAATGGACTACACACATCTTATGTGAGATCCTAAATCTGCCAAAAAGCTTCATCCTTAAATCAGAAAGATTCTTGCTCTTAAATCAATGGCTGAAGTAGAACAAATCAACATAGCAAGGACATGGATCTTAAGTGCGAATTGTGAATATTATAGGACATATTTTGCAACTGTTTTATGTGAAGAAAAATAATGCAAAAGGTATGTTAAAAGCAAAAATAATATTGTGTTATTTTATATCCTTAGAGGTTGCACATGTTTGAGTTTCTGAAACTGCTGAGAAGGCAGAGAAAGGGGGGGGGGCACGTAGGCTATTTAGTTAAAGCTTTGCACAGTTTTTTCCCCACATGCAGCTCTTTCTCTTCTGTGGAAGCTGTCTCTTATATTCATGATCACATAACTGCCTTATGGCAAACAGATGAGCTACCTGCATTTTAAAATACTGTTTATATAGTATTCTCCATGGCAAAGTGCTTTGCTACTCAGTCTCTTTCATCCTCCCTATATTGTTATGTAAGAAGCCTCTCAGACTGGAGTCTGGTGAACTGATAGGGAATGAAGTCTAAATTTCACTTGTGGGTTGATAGAGAACGAAATCCAAATTTCAGGAAGCTAAAAACTGATGCAAATGTAGCCGAATGCACACTGATTTCAAGGAAGAATAAGCTGGATCACTTTTACATTTTGTCCTGTGTGAACAATGCATCCATGGCATTTATTCAGGGATTTGGCAAAAGGCACCAGTATATCTCAGCCCAGGCCAGCCTGCCTTACAAGACTGTTGTAAGATAAGAGTAGAGATAAAAAGAAAACATAAATCTCTCTCTCGCCCTTCTGTCTTACATAGACATATAGTTAGATCAGGTCAACATACATCCCCTGCAAATTAGACCTATTTGACACACAGTTGGAAAAGAATATGGGGTCCATGGCAGAGACAAACAAACAATGTGTCCATGGACTAACCGTGGGAATCACTCTGAAGTGATTTCTCTGAACACTTAGAAAGGGATTTTGTTTTAGTCATCTAGGTATGACATTTTACACCACTAGTAGCAATCCTTTTCATTTCTATTACAGAATCCCAATTTTATTTAAAAATAAACATAAAAATGTTTTATAATATTGTTATGATATACAAAGTCTGCTTTGAGTCAAGATCTGTATCCTAGAAACTTCATGGGTGTGCCTTGACGACAATGTGGAAATGGCTTGTTACTGTTTTTTCTTGGGACTTTTCTCTTTTTTAAAAAAACAATTTCAGAGTCTAGCCTAAAGCCTTGGGAATTCCTGGTAGTTTCCCATCCAAGTATTAACTAGTCTAGTTTTTTTTCAAAAGAATAGCTAAGGTTGGCAGGATAATGCCACCAATCTGAACTAATTATAATGGGAATTCTACTTTCCTGAATATGTTCCTGAGGTAGTTTATGCTGGAGGGGAGGAGGAAACATTTTAAACATTTTGACTGTTTCCCAGATTTTATCATGTGAAAAACAGAATAAAAACATTCTTGTTTTTAAGGCTACTATTTTTCTTTATCTCATGCTTTCTTGATTTCACGGAATCTCAAATCTAATTACACACAGTGGGTTCCTTGTGCTAATAATTTCACATTGCAAACAAGTATGGTGCCAGTACTCAAACTGCACCAGACTTAAATGTTTTGATATATTTCCTTGGTTGATTGGCTGATTTGATTTGATTTAGAGGCCACCTGATTATACTGTAGATGACTCTGAGCAGCTTACAATTAAAATAGAGGCAATCATTAGAAAAAAGAGCAGCGCATGTCTGAGGAAAAATACAATATAACAAAAACAGCTGAAAGGGGCTCAACACCCACCCTAGTCCCTGGGAGAACAGCCAGGTTTTCAGAGAGGTTTGGAATGTCATCAGAGGGGGGAACTATTTGAATCTCTGCTCCTAATTAGCATCAATAGTTATTTATTTTTTTAATCTGGGAGAGAACTGTGGTTATCTTGACTTCTATAATTCCCTATGATGGAATGTGCACCTGCAGGAGCAATGGGGGAGAGAGTTTTTGGCAACCCAGAATTTTCCCAGAGAGACAAACCCAGATTAAGAGGCTGTGCAATCCTGAGCTGGATGTGGGTAAGGGGGACAAGTTCAGGGTAGACACAACCTAGAATCTCTCAAGATACATCTAGTAGGGCAGAAGGTTATAGCTTTAGTTTGGCAGGATTCCATCTGTGGGGTCCTTGGTGCTTTCTGCAGAAGTTTCATTACCAAACTAGGTAATATCATCAGTGATAGCTGGAGGAAGTGTGCCTATGTTCAAATTTCTTGCATTCAGATGCTTTCTGTATGTGGTACTGCAGCTCAGGATTGAACTATAGGATCTATCTGTTAGGTATAAGCAATAAAGGAATAGACTCAAATGGATTTTCCTGTCTGAACTCTTTATGATCTCACGCAGGGGTGGGCTTCAAATAATTTAGCAACCAGTTCTCTGCCCAGTTGCTGGCTGGGCATGGCCATGGTGGGCGTGGCCTAGTTTCCGGCCTTCTGGAACTTCCAGGAAGTCTGTTTTTCACTCTCCCCAGGCTCCGGAGGCTTTCCTCCAGCCTCTGGGAGGGCGAATACGGCCTCCCTGGGCTCCAGAGGCTCTCTTCTGGAACTTTCGGGAGGCCTGTTTTTCTCCCTCCCCGAGCCTTCGCACATGCCCTGCACTTACCTGCAATCCAAAACGGACCGTGCAGGGACTCCTGGGAGGGGAGGGGTGGAGTGGGAGGGGACCAGTCAGGGGTGGGAACTACCACTTCACCGAACTGGCCATAAAATTAACAAAGGTTTCACCCGAACCGGTGCAAACCGGTAGCAGCCCACCCCTGATCTCATAGAATCCCATGTCTAATTACATCTAGTGGGTTCCTTGTGTTAATGATCTCATATTGCAAACCAGTATGGTGTCAGTAGTCTTAACAACAGCAGTCTTCGGCCAGATATTCCCACTTATATAAGCTTTCATCAAGGTTGCTTTGTTACTTCATGCAGGCTGTTTTGTTTTGCAAGTCACCTAGGATCTTCTGTGGGGCCCTAGATATATATAGGGTGAACACCCTATCTAAATTATAAATCAATCAATAAAATTATTGGAACTTTTATTCAATGCAGAATAAGTCTTTAGTTACAAGATAGCCCCAGTAATCATTTCAGTATTTTGGGGTTACTCCACATACTCTGGGTATCATTGGGCCACTGATATCAATGGAGGGGGGAAAAGAAATCCATTGATATGCGATACAATGAGAAATGAACGGTCTACTCCAGCCCTTTTACAGCTTTCACAGTTTCTAACACTTGCTTGAGCACAAGAATTACTAAGATGAGTAATAGAGAAACTTTATTTTAATGTGTTGACAAAAATGGAGACACCAGTTTTTCTCTCAGCTCCTTAACAGCTTACGTTATCTAAAAATGTCAGATCTTCAGAGCTTTCAAACCTTGGCAATGAATTTTACAGTGAACCATTAACAATCCAGTGAAGCTTGTGATGAGGTAGATAGGAAGCTTCTGGAAGATGTCAGAAAATCCTTGGAAAGCACAGATTTAGCAGAATAATATTATTGCATCCTACAGCAATGTACCATTAACTTCCAGTTACTGAAAAGAAGGAATAGGGACTACCCGTTTCTGTAAGGTTCCTTGTAAACTACCCAGAAACATCCACTTGACCACCAAAGTGTGCTTTATGACGATGACAAATAATTGAATTTATCTGAAAGAAAGACGGGGTTGAATTTAAGAAAGTTTCACTAATACCCCTGGCAGAGAAAAAACCCTCATCTGCCTCCATTATTACATATTTTCAGATAACCTGCACAATCTTCCTGTTAATAAAAGCAAATTATAGTGAAAAGTTCTTCCTTACAATTAAAATCAATATTTGTATTTATTGCAAAAGTTATTTAAGAAATGACTGAGTGATACAATACACCAAAGCCATTTGCATTTAGTTAAAAACATAAGTATAAATAACTTAATTTCAAAAGGAAATACTTGTATCATTGTCTTCTTAAGTGATGATTCTTATTTCCAGTTATTTCCACTGTAAAATGGATTTCGTTTCAGTTACAGTTTTTTCATGTTATCCATAAGAATTATTGCGGGTATATTTTTACAGCTAGAATTATTGTAGCCTGCTGTTTTGTCAGTACTATTTACAGGTTTATCCCAATAGAGTGTGAAATTAACATTGTCTAAAACCAGATCAGGTAAGTATTCATAATGTGGCTCTCAGCTTCAAGGAGTCCATGTTTTATTGTCAACTGCCTATAATATAATTTCTGCCACTTGATTATGCATTGACATACTCAAAATTCACCAAGGCAATACATGTGATGGTTACATGAACCATACTTTCCCATCTTTTCTCTATTTCTGACGTAGATCTGGTTTCAAAGTCTTGGTTGGTTACTACAGTATTATAAGCATTATATTAACTGGAAAAATATAAGAATTATTATTATTACAGTCTAAAAGTCTAGAATTAAGAGATAATAAATAATACGAAGCAAAACATTTCAGAAGATTAGGGTACAATTTGGTCTGCTTTCAGATATTTCACTGCAATCCAGGAAAAACAAAATAATATAAAGGGCATATGAAACATAATACATATAAAATATGCATGCAATCTATAAACACATTTATACGTTTGATGACAGATGTGTAACACCAAATTCCAACTTGGCAATGCAAATGGCCTTGGGGACATTCTAAATGTTAGGATAATCCACAATTCAACTAATTGGAAGCCTTATTTAAATAGAGATAGTTTCACTTGAAATTACACAGTCCACCCAACTATAATTGAATGAGAAGATGAATAAAACAGGTTCACCTAATGTGATGTTCCAGTGAACATTCTTCCTATCAGTTAAGTGTTGTGATGAAACATGAATACGGTGAACTGATTATCTGCTGGTTTATCAATTTGTATCTGCTCAATTTACTTTAACCTTTCAGGAAAAAATGGCAATAAAGATTGTATTAATGTAAATTTTGAATGAACCTACTTTAGAACAACCGAAGGGGCAACTAGGAAGTTCCTACATCTGTCCCTGGGCAAGGGGCAGAACCCATCTTTGGTGAATCTGATAAAAGCAAAAACATCGTATCTTCTAATATGATTTTTCATCTTGTAGATACTGATACGTGTAATATCTGGTATATTCACAATCACCATAAAATCACAATTAAATAGTCCAATATTTTACTGGCAGTCCTTGACTTGCCACAGTTCATTTAGTGACTGTTCAAAGTCACAATGGCAATGAAAAAAGTGACATAACTGTTTTTCAGTTACCACCTTTGCTGCATCCACATGATCATGTGGTCAAATTTCAGATGCTTGGCAATTGTTTCATACTTATGACTGTTGCTGTGTCCCAGTGTCATGTGATCACCTTTCGTGACTTCCTAACAAGCAAAGTCAATGGGGAAGCCAGATTCACTTAACAACCAGGATACTAACTTAACAACTGCAGTGATTCACTTAACAACTATGGCAAGAAAGGTCATAAAATGGGACAAAACTCACTTAACAACAGAAATTTTAGGCTCAACTGTGGTCGTGAGTCGAGGAACACCTGTATATGGAGTGAACTACAATGTTACTGTGGAAGAATAGAATTGTAACAATTTTGTTCTGGCTCTACAACCTTGAAAGTTTGATGACTTTACTACAGAATGACTAAAATGTGCTCATTCCCTATTCCTGTGTATTACCGTTTCACATATTTTACTCTGGTTATTTCCCAAGACATTTTGCCTTAGTATTTCTATCTGATTTTGGAAAGAGTAATCTAGATGGATGTTAAATTAGAAGCAAGGTTTCTACCATTGTCTGTACAAGAAGGACAACAGAAAACCCTCAGCAACCAGGAAGAATAATCCGCTAATCCCATCCATATTACTACTATTGACTGCACAGTCAGCCAGATGTTTGAACAAGATTTGGCATTCCCAAGGATCTGAGATAGGTAGATATAATTGTTTGATACTATTAAATGTATCATATTATTATTTCATAAATAAGACAAGGAATTTAATTCTAGCAAAACAGTGATGTGTTTTCATTGAGGCTACAATTTAGCAACTAACCCATAAGAGAAAACTTTGAATTGTTCAGAGGAAAACTAAGCAATTCTAGAAAAGTCACTAACTTCCTAACAAGTCAAGAAATTCATAGCAACATCAGAGGCAAATGTTTTTTGTCATAGATTAAGGGATGGGCTGCTGGGGGTTCACAGGGGTTTGGGCAGACCCTTAGCGAAGATTCTGCGGGGTTCGCCAAAACCCATATCCCACTCCTGGCTGGCCCTGCCTTGCCCACCCCGCCCCTTCCAGGAGTCTCCAAATGGCCCTTTGTGGATGCAGGTAATTGTAGGGCATGCGTGGAGGCTCGGGGAGGGAGAAAAACGGGCCTACCAGAAATTAGGGAAAGCTGGAAATGGGCCCATTTCCAGCCTCCAGAGAACCTCCGAAGCCCGGGTAGGCCATTTTCACCCTCCCGGAGGCTCAAGGAAAGCCTCCGGACCTCGGGGAAGGCAAAAAAATGGGTCTCCTGGAAGTTCGGGAAGGCTGGAAACGGGCCTGTTTTCAGCCTCCCGAAAACCTCCGAAGCCCAGGGAGGCCATTTTCGCTCTCCCAGAGGTTCGAGGAAAGGCTCTGGATCTTGGGGAATGTGAAAATGCCCCCCCCTCTGCGCGCCATGGTGCAGGAGGCCGACTAGGCCACGCCCACCATGACCATGCCCACCCAACAACGGGGCAGCAAACCCATTGCTGAAGTTTTTGAAACCCATCCCTGCATAATTATATCCAATTAGATCATATAATTCCCCTACAAAGACAGTAATCTACCACTAAGAATTATTGTATGTAGATCCTGATAAATTAATATGCAGAATGAAAGTCTTGTCCACTTTTAATATTTCTCAGTGAAAGAGATCACAGGTGTGAATTTAGCATATTTTCTTAAAAGGACAGCAGATCATAACAGAATCCAGTCCAACCCAATACTGTCATTATACAGATAGATCATAGCATCGGAAGGCAAAGGAAGCATGTAAAACCTAATCCTTTATAAGCAAAAGTTTTAACAGAGTTGTATTTCTGTGGTTAGCTTACAAGAAATAATCTTAAACCACTGCAGTTACAGATAAGAAAAGAGCAATAATCTGCAAAATAATTTGAGATTGAAGCAATTTCTATAAGGTAACATTGCAACAGTATTTTCAAATGGCAGTATCTTATTTATTGATCTGAGCCTTCTTTAACTGATGGTTTTCATTTCTGGTGGAACAAATAATAAGAAACCGAGAAAAGAATAATGCTTCCTATTTTTCTTAAAAGAAGCCAAAAATAAAGTTGAGATATAAGGATTGCCTTGGTACCTATCTATTTAACAGGTTTCTATAGTTATCACGTTCGTACTATAGCAATATACTGTGCCTTATTAATTTTATTTGTGTACACATTATAATGTAGATGACTTTCAAATAAAACTGATAGTAGCTATATATGTTTGAGATACTTTCTGGCATAAAGATGCTATTTTCACCCCTCGATATTACAATGTTTTTGTAATAGTAATATTACCAGTTAATTTATATATGCACAGCAGGCAGCGACAACATTCAGGTGAAAGATGAAGATAATAGTCAGAAGAGCTCTGGAGAAAGCTTCAGAAAAATTATTGTTTTTCTCAAATCATGCAGTTATTAATAATGAATGAAATAAGCACTATTTTATATATAATTGGATCTGACGTGTTCTTATAAATAACTATCCGAATATTTCTGCCCTGTGTTTTATATTTGATTGATCTTAATTAACTGCTTTCTTCTTGCCTAATAAATGGTAATTTTACTTTTCATGAGAAAGAAAATATGTTATTGATGAATTTTTATACGAGAAGTTCTGATCCAATGACAGAGCTTATAGAAAATTGTTCCATGGGAGCTTGAATTGAATACATTCAGTTATGTGATGTACTAGAAAAGTGATCACAAATTTTAGCAACTTAGGTAAAATCTTAGAAATATGTCCAATAAATGCAATGCCTTTATAATATATCTCATCATTTTTGTCATTTGTTTTAGTAAAACTTTTCTGCTTTCCACAAAAGTTGTAAGTGGATCTTATGAATTTTGTGTTTATTATACAGGATGTTCCATTCTATTAACAGATTTTCTGTGAGTGTTCAAAAAAGACTGTTGGGGAAGAAAAGAAAGGAGAAGGGGAACAAAATAAGAGCCTGAGGATGCTTTGAGTGCACGTATCTTTAGATCATTACAACTATGAGTATCGGGACCTATTAACCCTGCACTCTTCATTACTCTCCACTCTGCTGCACCTGGGCAACAAAGAGGCACTAAGCTACACTTATAATGCCCTTATTTCCAAAAGTATTTCCCACCAACAGCCAGGAAAAAACAAAACATAAGCATTTATTTTCTAATGCAGTTTCTCATTGCCTTTCAAGACCCATAGAATTCTCTCCTCAACTTAGAAAAAAGAATATAAAAAATGACATCTGTGGTGTGTATGCTTGTATGCATCAAATCCATTATTAGTAAAATCAAGGTAAAGCTAGCAAAATACAGTGAAGAAGTTGATAGGCAATGAAAACAAATTATTTTAAAAATCCCAGATGGTGCCAGCCACGCAGGTAGTTCTTGATTTACAACCACAATTAATCTCCAAATTTCTTTTTGCTAAGCAAGGCAGATATTAAGTGAGTCATGCTTCATTTTATGACCTTTTTGCCATAGTTGTTAAGCAAATCACTGCAGTTGTTAATTGAATTATGCAATCATTAAGTGAATCTGGGTCCCCCCCCCATTGACTTTGCTTGTGGGAAGCCTGGCTGGGAAGGTTACAACTGGTTACCTAACCCAGGACTGTGCAACTGTCATAAACACAAGTCAGTTGCCAAGTGCCCAAATTTTGATCACGTGACCACAGGGATACTGCAAAGGTCGTAAATGTGAAAACCGGTCATAATTCACTTTTTTCAGTGCCACTGTAACTTTGAACGGTCACTAAACACATGGTTGTAAGTGGAGACCTACCTAGATATTTCAGTGCATGTTGATACACACCATGATAATTCATTAGTAAAGCTCTTCCCACTAATTATACATCCTATGTGCCGATTTCAAATACTACAAGTATTATCTGTGGCAGGAGATTCTGGGAAAGAATGCAGTAAAGTCATATATAAAATTGCATTCCCACAAAGCATCCTGTTGGCTTGCAAGCTTACGGAAGCTGTGACCTTGCAGCTTGAAATCCCGCGAGATCACGACGCCCAGAAGCTTCCAGTCTCTGCGCAAAACATTTGTAAGCCGATCGGATGTTGGAAACAAAATCGTACCACTCTTAAAGAAACCGAGAGGCAGAGAGGAGACAGATCTAGGTAAGTGAGTCTGGGGCGGCAGCATGGGAGAGGAGAAGCAATTGTGGTGACCCTGCGGATGCGTGTGGCGGGAAAAAAGCAAGGTGAATGTTGCAATGCCTTTGCAGTCATTTGTAAAGGTGAACAACTGCCGTGTTGCTGCAACATTCGTAATTTTGTGTCATAAAGACTTTGGGGTGGGTTATCGTATAACTTTGAACGGTCACTAAGTGAACTGTCATAACTCGAGGATTACCTGTCTGGCTTTTGGCAAGTACCTATAAACCATCGTATACGTGAACACACCAATGAAAGTTTAAGCATCAAAAACCTGTTGCGAAATGCACTTAAAGCACATATGAACCCTATAGTGTAGGATATGAAATCAACTTAATGCCATAAAAAGACAAAGAAAACCTCCTCTTGGCTCAAATCTTTAAGGGGGAAAAAACAACATGGATGACGAACTTGCATAGATTTTGCTACTTTGCCTCACCTCTTCCTCCTCCTCTACTTCTGGCTGCTCTCAAATAGAGAGGAGGATACTGAAGGCCAGAAAGAAGTATCTCAGCTTCCAACTCTTCAAAGTAAATACAGGTAGATCTTGACTTGCGACCACAGTGGAGCCCAACATTTCAGTTGCTAAGCGAGACCGTTGCTAAGTGAGTTTTTGCCCCATTTTACAATCTTTCTTGCCACAGTTGCCAAGTGAATTACTGCAGTCGTTAAGTTAGTAACACGGTTTTTAAGCGAAACTTTGCTTGCCAGAGGGTTGCAAAAGGGGATCATGTGATCACTGCGACCGTCATAAATAGGAGTCGGTTGTCAAGTGTCTTAAGTTTTGATCACATGACCACAGGGAAACTACAATGGTCGGTAAGTGTGAAAAATGGTCATACGTCACTCATTTCAGTGCCGTTGTAACTTTGAATGGTCACTAAATGAACTGTTGTAATTCGAGGACTGCCTGCACTGCATGTGCACTGTCAGCAATCTACAAATGATTATTTAGTATTGCCTGAACTAAAATGGAAATTCTTGCTTCGGGAAAAATTCAGCTCTGCATATCCATGAAAAGAATAAATTATGCAAACTTTATTGGGTTATAATATTTAACAAATAATTTCATTCCATTTGACCAATATCTCAGCAAAAGTCACACCCTGAGCTGCCATCCATACTAAGCTACCTATTATGTTATAATTGCAACAAGATAAAAAGTAATCAATGACTGAACTGAGAATTATGCCCATGAGGGATTGAAAACTATGACTGATTTCATACAAATACACTAAACCATAATGTACCTATATTTTTCTTCGGTGTTGGCTTAGTAAAGAAAGCAGCCACCTGGGATTTGTGCAATAATCCACAGAAAAACAAGTCTGGGCTTTACTGAAATGCACGAACCTAATTGTGATAAAAATGGGAAAAATCAATCTGCTTGTGGCCATGGAGGAGGGCTTCCTTAGATCTTTTTTGCCAAATATTTTTAATTTGAGTTATCAGTCCTAAGAATCTCAAGATTCATCTTTCTGTCAGTTCATTTTTTTCTATTAGGCAAACAGAAATAATAGCATGAGTAATCAGAGTTTTCAACATCAGCTGGTAAGTGCAAAATTAATTATCTATACCTACTTCAGTACATATTGAATGTTTATTTTAGTACTGATTAGTAGATTCAGTAGTATATGCTCTTTGCCTTTTCAGCATATTTCCAGTCTTGGGAACTAGAAACTTGTTGTTTTTTTAAAAAATTATGTCTACACATTGATTAGTTTACCAGAAATCTTAGTGGAAGCTAAATCCTTAAGGTGTAGATGTGTAAATAGAGGTCCCTGCCCTTTATGGGGGAACCAGTCTAACAAATGCTGCCATCTACTGGTTGCTTAAATTTATTCAGCTGCCTCATTGAACAAGTGAAAGGGGAAAAATGTTTTAAGTAATTAACACGTAAGTGAAAGATATAAACGATAGCTGTGTTAAAGAGAGTTAAAAAAATTATCCTGGGAAATATGCAGCCTTTTAATGCAGAAGTATGCATTAGTCTATTATATGGGCTCTCTTGCACACAGCATGGAAGTGCCAAACTATATATATTAGCTTGTCTAGGAGAACAACCTATATAACTGCCGGGCATCTCGCTGTCTTTTCTTGCTCTCCTGGGAATGTATGTCAGCATATTTTCAATAAAACACCTTCTTAACAGTAATGGGCCACTGTTCTCATTTCAGTGGTCCCCAAGGTTTCCTAATACAGTATATTTTTAGCTGACTTACAGTTCAAATTCCTTCCCAGCATTCAAAAATATGTAAAAACACAGGGTTGTGTTTTGGTTGTTTTTTTTAAAAAAAGCTTCCTTATTTTATAAATAGAAAAAAAGAAAATAATAAGTATTTTTAAGCAAAATGGTGATAATTTGATGTTGTTTCATAAATAAAAGTTTAATGAAAAGGAGTTGCGAGTTGAGACAAGAGCAATTACAGATGATATCGTGGAATGGAGCTACACAGGACACAAATAAAGAGAAGTATGGTTGAAGTAATGTCTTGAGAATTTAGCATCCCCATAAAAGTTAATGGGTGTCACAGTAACTAAATCCCTATGTACTGTTTTTAAAATGTGTGTTCCTTGGTGACTACAGGAAGCAAGCAGATTCTGCATTCACAAATTGCTGTATTTAGTGTTAAGAGTAAACACTGCTGGATGTGTTATCCCAAGGTAATTTAAATTAATCATATTAAGTTTTATTAGACTTGACCAGTGTAACCATTGTGAAGTTAGCTGGGACATTTTTCTAATGTATATTAACTGTCAACTTACCTGCTAAGAAATCCCTGTGGAATAAGACTTCCACAAAAGATAACTTTTGTTTGGCTCTGGATAAGATTACTTCCTTACATTCCTGCTACTCAGGAGAAGTCTCTCAGTCTTCACTACTGGTGTGGTTATATCTCTCTACTCTGTAAAGTTTAATGATGGTTGCTATATTTGGTCTTTAGATCATTTTTTGAGTGATGGTGGTAGAGTGGATGTTGAACATGTAAGAAACTAATCTTTAATATTAAATTCTTCAGTAGGTGATATTCCCGGACATTTCTGAAACTGCAAGAATCCTCTGACATCACCTCTGAAGTTGGATTTTAGCACTTAACACGGTTGGATTTGCTCATTAACTTTTTAGTCTTTCATGTTTGAAAAACTCAGTTGTGATTAAATTTGCTAGAAAATACTGTGCCAGTTAATATACTTAAGTAAAAAATATTGTGTTGAAGCTTGCTATCAACATATCTTTCCTACCTAGAAAAATCTCCCTTTTAATCATTTTATACCTTTGATATGTAATAGTTTGGGAAAGTCCTAGAGCATAATTATATATCTTGGCTTGGCAATTTAATAGCTATTCCCTTCATTTACTGATTTCGTTTTACTGGTCAGTTTACTATTTCACTATGCTGTGCTTACTGGCCTATTTCACAGGATCACAATCTTCATGAAAAAGATAAACTAGTGAGGACCAGTAACAACTGTCTGAAACCCCATCAGGGGACTCAAGTAATCTTCCTAATCTACTGTAGAAAAGACTTGGTGGAATACAAACACATCTAGAGAGAAGGAACCTTAAATTTTAGAAAGTCTACATGGGAAGCAATACAATCTCATAATTGCAAAAATGTATTGAGATAAATTATTCACCTAAGAACTAGAGAGAAATGGGCAAAACACCGCAGAATGCTACATTTCTGGAAAGCAAGCCAAAACTAGTTGTTGCTGAACATGAAATGGGAATAGCCTAGAACCTTTGCTTGATGGCTGACCCTGCCTGGAAGGATTTTTTTAGTAAGGGCTTCAGATTTCCCATGCTACTATGTTGTCTTAAGTAGCTAACAATCTATAGAGCGTATTATAGTCATCTGTAGCAGTCTTGCAAGCATTTTGCTGAATTATTATTCTTTATCCAAGGAGCACTCAACTGGCTTGGAATACAATTTGAAGGAGGCCCGACGGATTAATACATCCTTTGGCCAACTTGAAAATCACTGCTCCATCTCAGGTATCTTACTTTGTGAATCCTGGAAAACTTGATTATCCCCCCCACTCCCCCAGGATACAGTTTCTGCACTGCTCCTCAATGTAGACAGAAAAATCATACAACAAATATATTAAGTGAGTCCTCTGATTTGAGAAACACAAACACACTGTCCAAGTGGACCACAAGTATACTCCAAGATGTGGCAATTTTAAAGAAGCTAAATAAAGAGAGCAGTTCTATTTTTTTCAGTATTGCACACTGATTTGTATTAGTGTGTGTGTGTGTGTGTGTGCTATAGCATAGGACACAATCTGGATCTCCAAATCTTAAATTCCTTTACCTTCATCTACTCTGGCTGAGGATAATGAGACCTGAAATAAAAAAATCCAGAGACTGCTGGATTGCTTTTTCATACTGCATAAGCCGGTCCTAAGGTTTGATCTCTTACACATGTGTCTTTACTCTATTGACTATAGGTTGATATTGATCTGAGACCATACATCAAAATAACTCCATTCCTAAGCAGGATCCAATGAGTTATCATAGCAAGAAATACGATCACTTTCTTAATCCAGTCAAAACATCCACAACCCGTATCCAGAAACCACAGTTCTTTAGAAGCAGTAGCTCTGGCCTATGATTGGCTTGTCCTTCTAAAAGATGTTTTCCAGCTGCACTAACCTCCAGCTTGACCCTTTTTAGAATTGCCCAACACAGAAAAAAGCAGTGTGACTTGAATTCACAGTGCAGCTACTTGAAACTTTCCAGACTTTAGCTGGAGAGTGACCAAGCCGGTGCAGCTGTAGTGAGATCTGAGAAGCTTACAGCCTGGGGTGATAGTATAGCTAGAGGCATTTCTTGTTTTACACTGCCTCTGTAGGGAATGGCAGTTTTAACAGTTAAACACACAAATGGGCAACACTGGAAGTCGGGGGGGGGGGGGAGGGGACGGAGGGGGGAAGAGAAAGAGATATATATGAGAAACAAGCCCTCACATAACACATTATGCATTCAACATCATAAATACGCCTGAGAAGCTCAGAAGTCTTCAGAAAAATGCTTCTCTTCAAGCTGGCAAGCCGAGCATTCCTCATTAGTGTACCAGATCTGACAATGCCTAAAGTTTCCTGTTGATAGATACCAGCATGTATTGACACAAGCTTCATGTGTTTCTTTTTGAGGCTTGCGGTTTAGTACTTTGTCAAAACAGGATACCATTTAAATACACAAAAATTACCAACTGATGCTCAAAAGATGAGAGATGGGTGTGCCGCTTGTATGACTACATTTGTAGATGAACCAGCTAATAATGTTACACTGCTTCATTTAAAATCTTTAAAGGCCTTTGACAACCTGCTGTATTTATCTGTTCAGCTTGGAAGACAAACATCTAAGCAAAACGACTGTCACTTTCTATGAATTACTGAATGTGCCTAGCTCATTTGCCGGTAATATTGTCTGAATTCAACTCCAATTAAACAAATGAAAACACCTGCTTTGTACATATATCTTTTGGTACCTCAAGGGGAAAGATACATCAGTGTAAAAATGTTGTACAATCTGGTTCATGAGCCTGTGCTAACAATACAAATTTATTGACTTACAAAAGGAGAAAAAGTACAGGATATAAATACATGATTTAATCTTCTAATGCATCTCTCTCTCTCTCTCTCTCTCTCTCAGATTAGGAGTGAAGGTTTTTATAAATAGAGATCAGCTTTCATGGAGAAATGACAACATTCATGACAAGTTTTAAGTAGCATATTCCTGTTATCAGAATGTGACATTTGCATACCATTAAGTAATGTTTTCCCCTGGTCTTTGGGGATGCTAAAATGGATTTATGAAAATTGTAGGATGAGAATTTCCTCAAACTGGACAAGGACTATGGTTTATATGGGTTGATTTTTGTCCCAGGAACAAGTGAGGCACACTGTATCTTCAATATTGTACAAGAGGATCTTTCCTCAAAATAAGTCATTTATGCAATCCTTAAATGTGAAGAGGTAATTGCAGATTTCAGAACCAGTCATAGGTACAGAAAGTCTTTGGCTTACAAATGGTTGCTAAACAAATTGTTGTAAGTAGAGGACTATCTGTACAGATGACTGGCTCTCCCTGCTCACACTGACAACTACTGCATTATCTCCACAGTCATGTGATCAAAATTTGGGCACTTGCATTTACAACAGTTACAGTACCCTGGGATCGCGTGATCACAATTTTGCGACCTTCCCAGCCCGTTTCTGACAAGCAAAGTCAGTGAGGGAAGCTGGATTCGCTAATGTAATGGCTGCACGATTCACTTAGCAGTTGCAGAGATTTACTTAACAACTATGGCAAAAAAAAAAGGGGGGGTCCTAAAATCAGGCGCAACTCACTTAAGACTGCTTTGCTTAGAAATTCTAGTTCCAATTGTGGTTGTAATTTGAGAACCACTTTTAGTAGCTAAAGCGTTGACTAGAAACCCGAGACTGTAAGTTGTAGTCCCACCTTAAGCACAAGCCAGCTGGATGATCTGTGGCCAGTCACTTCCTTTCAGCCTAGAAAGGCAATGGCACTTCTGAGAAACTTCGCCAAGGAAACTGCATGCCCAGGCAGTCTCTGAGTGGCAGACACAATTGAATGGATGGAAAACAAAGGAAAGCCTATGTGGGGACTGGACCACAATCACATCGGAGAGTCGGTTTAAAGACTGCTCTGCACCAGAGATACATTTGGTACACATGGTATCTGTATACTTGCAAATCTGCTCAGACATGATTTACATACATGGTGATTCTTCCTAGTTAATTCCAGAATTCTGCAGAGCAGAAGGAGAGGGGAAAATTGCCGTCAAGAAACCAGCTACTTCTGGTTGACACTAGTGGTCCTCTAGGACATAGCCATTCCATGAGATATCTGAACAGCTTCCAACACAGCTTGTTTAATTTTGTTGCAAACAGCAATACGGTAGGACCAAGAGTCAAAACGACTGGATAGCAGAAATCTTTATCTTTACTTTTACGAGGGGAGAAAGATAGACTATATCAGTTGGTATCCCTTGTAATGAAGTGGTATCTTGCAAAGTGAAAAGGACTTATCGTTGCTATGTTCTTGCTCCTATCTGCTGCTTTTTTTTATTGGTGGTGGCGGGCAAGCCCAACTGTTTGTTGTCTTCTGCCTGGAATGAGGGAGGATGAAAAGGGAAATCTATAAACCTAATGAGGGACTTCCTATTAAACCTGCAGTGGATCCTATTCTTGTTACTTTTCCGACTTGCTTCTGTTTTAGCAATATTGTATTAATGAGGGTGGAAACAACTGTCTAGCCAAGGACCCAGCTTCCATCATATATACATACTGTAGAGGCAGAGCTGCAGAAGAAAGGAAATTCGTTATATAAAAGAGAATACAAAAATATGCCGTTGTTCATGTTCATTCTCCCTCAGGAAAGAAGGCAGGCACTTCAGAGTCAGAATTAGCACTAATAAACCAATTTTGAGATTTTATAATGAGAGAACTTATAGAATAATGATTCTAAAAGGCTTTGAATCAGAAGACTCAGAACTACCGGAATGATTCAGAGCTACCCTCAGTCTGTTCTAATATGACTGTTGTCAAATTCTGAATTTTACGAAGGCTTTCACAAGCTACGGTTTCCCATATTCTTGCCCTTCCTTCACTCTTTTGTATGCAGCAACATCCAACCACAATATTCAGGCAGGAGTGGATAACTATTTTTGGTTTGGGGACCACAATTTTTCATTGTGGCTTATTTGGAAGCCACAAAGGTGTGGTTGTGACACTACAATATCATCAAAAGCATAAGGATAAAATGGAGAGAGAGAGAGAGAGAGAGAGAGAGAGAGAGAGAGAGAGAGAGAGAGAGAGAGAGAGAGAGAGAGAGAG
>JANHFL010009572.1:199148-212919 GCA_032468155.1 Oxyrhabdium leporinum | reverse complement strand
AGAGAGAGAGAGAGAGAGAGAGAGAAAGAAAGAAAGAAAGAAAGAAAGAAAGAAAGAAAGAAAGAAAGAAAGAAAGACAGAAAGAAAGACAGATAGATAAAGAGACAGATAGATAAAGAGACAGATAGATAGATAAAGAGACAGATAGACAGAGATGTTGTGCTTTGGGGCTTAGGAAACAGACTGGTGCTTATTAGAATTCCTCCAGAAAAAAAATTGGTTTGGTGATGTAAGACAAGTAGATTGTCCCACATACCATTGCTATTTCTTGTAACATTGAAAGAAAGTTTACATATGTATTGCGTATATATCAACTGAATACTGAGATGATTCTTTGAGTGTATTCCTTTGTCTCTCACTCTATCCCAGTTAAGTTGTCAACATATTTCTCTTACCACACTTGTTTAGTGGCACTGCATGAAGGGACTTACAACCAGTACACGAAGTTCCAGCTGTTGGTGCACCCTGTCACATAAACAAAATTCAGGTTCCTGGCAAACCCGTAGGCACTTACAATGGTTGCAGTAAAGTACAATCATATGATTGCTTGTTGCCAACCTTCTTTGCCAGTTTCCTACCACCAAAGTCAATGGGAGGGGGGCAGTAAGGAAGGTAACAAGTTGCTCAGGTGAGTCTCTCTCCAGCCCTTCTTCGGTCACATGCAATGTGGCCTCCTTTCCTCTTCACTCGCTTGCACGCACTAGCACCCTCCTTCCCTGGCCTCCCTGAATTCACACAAACTCCCCCTGCAACCTCTCTGCAGTTGCATATATGCCTGCTCTTTCCCTGGCTGTCCTGACCTCTGCAGTGTTGCACTGGAACACTTCAACTCAGGTGAGCCTTCCAGGGTCTTCCTCACTTACTGTGGCACTCCTTGTGACTTAATCTGCTTCCCACTTAATGATCTCCATGTCTTGGGGTTATGGCAACATCATGCAATGTTGTACTTTACAACTGCATTGTTATTTATGAGAATCCTGGTTCCAAATGGTGTTATAACTCAAGGACTACCTGCGTCCCTTAGGCATGCTTATTAACTTCATTTTGTACTTCACATCTATAGCAGCATCCCTACACACAAAGTAGCAAATCGGAAGTACATGTAAAACAAATGTTTTATTAAGAATAGCAAATGTGTGAAAGCTCTTCATCCATCTCAGGTGGCCAAGATCAGGAGATTCAGCTGCTGCAACTGATTTTGCAATCAAACACCAATTGCCAAAGCAAAGTGTACTATTTCACAAGAGGAAAGACCCCTTCAAGTTAACCATATGCAACTGGAAACTGAACGTATCAGTGGCTGCACTGTTGTTCAGCTTTCAATGAGAGAAAACGGGCCATGTTTCCTCTTAGTGGTAGCCGTGACTGTGGAGCAAAGAGCCAAAAGTTCAAACTCCTATACAGCTGCTCCCTTTTTTTTGCTGCTAAGCTGCTATATACTTGGATACCTGTGATCTGAACAGTTTGACTATGCACTGAAGAGCAACACAATTCCCAAACTACTCTTCCCAATAGCATCTTATTTTAATCTTTTGTGGCACAAATGAATTGGGTTCAGGTGACAAGGATGCATGAAGTGGAAGAGTTTTAAAAAAAAAACTTTTTGGGGAAGATTTGGGGAGAAACAGGAAAAAATACTTTGATCTAAAATACAATCTAAGTACTTAATTAGAAATGGATTGCTGGCAAAAAGAATTCCCTTTATATATGCTATACTGTATAAATATATCCTGTATATTTGGTTATTTATGAACCTGCAATTTACAGAGAATAGACCCAGTTAATTAGTTAATGTGACAAACAGAACAAAATATGGTTTCTCTTCTCTTCCTTTGTGTGTAGGATTAAAGATTCACATACTGAGTCTGCAAGATGAAAGGCTAATGTGACCAGCTGTTGGGTGATTAGCATCTATTATGACTCAGATGCAAACACGTATCAGATGTACAGGTAGTCCTCTACTTCTGATCACAGTTGATCCTAGAATTATAGTTATAAATAGTGTGACTCCACGTGAAGCACCCACATGATTGCCTCACTTAACACCACAATCCTGGCTCTCTCTGTTGCAATTCTTAAGTGGAGCATCAGGAGTTAGGGGAGGACTAGGGAGGTACCACATTGCAGCACCACCCCAGCTCACATGTGGCCTGCCCTAATTCTAGAGAATGAGGGCTTTTCCCCTCATCTCCTGGGGCATCCCTTGCACAGGTTTCCCTCCCACTTGGTCCCACACCTTTGGGCCTCCTCACCCATCACTAATGTAAAGCAACCGATTTGCAACATGGCCTTCCTGTACAGAGGCTGTGTGGTACCCTCCCAGAGTGCATGCCATTTTGTGATTGGCTGCAATTCTGCCGCTTCCAAAATTGTGCCTACTCAGAAATGGCACGAAGTGACCTCTGTATAGGAGAGGAGGTAGGCCCAAAGGATCCAGGGAGGCGGGGTTGGGCAGATGGGGCAGTTCCAGGCTCCTTGTGATCCGTTGTAAGGGCAGGCAGATTGCCGAGTATCCCAACTTCATTCATGTGACTGTAGGGATGTTGCAGCGGCTGTAACTTAAGAGCACAGGTTGTAAATCCCTTCTCTTAATGCTATCATAATTTTGAATGGTCACTGAATGAATATTTGTAAGTAATGGACTACCTGAATACTGATGTAATTATGTCATAAAAATCCCAGGAATTAAATTGTAAGAATTATGAATTCTCTGATAGAGATTCCTATTGTCCTGTGTATAATTATAGCTACCTTGCTCAGTGTAAAATCAGTTTAGCTTAGCAGGTCAGTTCAACATTTACAATAAAAAGTTGTTTCAAACAAGATGGCTGCAAGTGGCATGTGAATCATTTTCTTATGAGACTAGCTGTAACAGGTTTAAATAAATAGATCTATACCTGAGGACACAGGAACAAGTTTGAGAGAATGGGGCCTTTTTTCCAAGCTAATTTAAACAAGAAGCTTATTGTTCACATCTCCAGACAAGTCAAATGAAGATAAATAAGGAGTACAGGAAGTTAATCTGTATTTACACCATTTGAATAAACATAAAGTTAAAAGGAAAATCAATGCTGAACCTTGACTTTTGCCAAATTTTCTTTTACTTACTGGTCTTTGTCCATGCTTTATTAGACTCTTCTTTGCCATCTCTCGTTTCTTCATTTTGCATTTTCCATTCTAAACTGTGGATTTCCCCCCTCCCTCCCCCTTTTATGTCTTTATTCCTCACAAGAGAAAGGATTAAGCAATGGAAGCATTACGGGTCAGCAAAGGCAGGTCACTGTGTTTCTATGGAAAATCCAGCAGTATGGTATTGTCCACCGCTTCTATCAATGTCATTTTACAGTGTGACCTCAAGAGATGATAGGCTTAGAAAGCTAAGCATGGTCAGATCATACGCAACCTTGGTAAGAGTACATCTGGAAATTTCAGACTGTAGGCTAGAACCAGGCAGAAGGCAATCGCAACCCTGCATAGGTGTGCCCACGAAGTCATCATGGGTCAAAGGTGATTTTTTTTAAAAAAATAGTTCATTGGACAGCCTTCTACTAAAGCCAGGCTGATTGTTTGTTCTAAACACACCAACCATGTATTGTGGATTATCATTGATTTACTGTGAGGGGAAGGAGCTTATGAACTTTTCCATATACTTTTTGTAAAGCATGGAGGCTTGTAAAGCATACTTGGCTCTCAACCACACTTGTCTTGGTAGAACACAAATACTCACCGCCCATTAACCAACTACTTGAATAGTGTTGTGTCCCCCCCCCTTTCAAAAACCACTTCCTACTATTAAGGAAGATTATGCCTACTTGATGTGAAAGATATACCTTGCACCATGAAGAAATTCATTAAAGTAGCCCAACTATTTTCAAGCTTCTGCTGCTTTAACAAATCCACTCATTACATCGAATGTGACTTTCAAAGTAATGGTGCCTTTCTTACGGCTTTACAAAGAAGCCTGAAGCAATAGATTCACGAATGACAGAGGCACTGCACTTGCAGGGAGACCAAAGTATTCCAAGAATATATTTTTTTCTTAAATAAACTTTAATTTTAAGGATAGAATACAAACTAACAAGAACTAATATTTAAAAGGAAAAAAAGAAAAATAGGGGAAAAAAAAGATAAAAGTGAGAGGAACCTGGTGCTCTCTGACTGTTTTCTTCTAGACGTTATTCATTATCCAAACTAGGTAACATCAATTCTAAATCAGCACTGATGATGTTATCTAGCTGGAAAGAAAACACAAGAAAACAACCAAGCTCAGAGAGTATCAAGGACCCCTCATATGAGCTACACATATTCTTCTTTAAAGATAAAAGTGCAGAAATTAAAGAAAGCGTGGACAGCCCTTACGGGAAACCATTTAGGTGCTGGCTAGCATGGGATGTATGTTTTGCAGCAAATAATTTTCCATCTATTAGGCTCAGCAGTCTGATTCCTGACAAAGCCATTTTATAAACCAAGGTATCTATGCTAATTTAATCCCAAAGCATGGTTAAAAAAAACAACCACCCTGGATTTACATTATGGATTACAGACAAGCAAGTGGTAACTGTTTATGTTAGATAGCAAGAAAGAACTGTAAATTAATTTGTACATTTAATTAAATATAGAATCAATTGTTCCTTCTATTATAAAAGGCAATGCTTTCTCCACAAATTTTATTAAGGGTGACTTGGAAATGCTAAATGGATATTTTCTGAACTTCATATGCAGACTTTTCCTGCCTGAGACCAAACAACCAATGTTTCAGGTCATTGTCATGGCAAAATGACTCCTAAGCAACTTCTCCTTTACAACATAAAATCATGAGTCTCTTTTACATCATTTGATGCTGAAAGTCATTTGAGAATCCCTCAAGGAACGACACTGGGAAGTGTTATTAGGGAAACATAATAGTGATTGCTGGTTCTAGTCTAGATCAGAGTGAAAATGAGTGTTTGAAGGGATTATTTTCCCCCTGAATTGGCTTGTCAATTTCTGATGCCAACACCCCCTATTGGTATTCTAAGTTTTTCACAAAAGAGAATTAATTCCTTTTGAATTTAATTTCCATTTTCTTCATGTAGCCATTATTACATTCTATATAATCAATCGTAAGCATCATACATACGTGATTGTGGTGTGAGAACTGTGAATGCAGTTGTGTAGGAAGGCAATAAAATACTTTATTTTTTTCCCCCAGATTCATTTGTGCACTTTCCACAAAATTACCACTGTCTGCAGATTTACTGAAATATCTGCCCTGCTGTTCATAAGCCATAAAATATAATCTACCTTTTGTGGGACCCCAATTGGTAAATTGCATTAAAAAATTAGGTTGGCGACTCTTTATTAGATGTTGAGCTTTAAGACTAAGCACAGTCAGCGCTACATTAAAAGAATGCTAGATAACCTACCTTGTGTTAGAATCACTTTGAAATAAGTTTTGCTTCATCAATTAACAATAACAATAATATGAGAAATAGCATGTTGTCAACAAAGTGTGTTTAATAACGGGATCTAGAAGCTAATTCCAGGTATTTAGTTTAACTGCTTTTATGTGTGCATTTGCTCTCTCTTTCTTCCTTTCTAAACCCTATTTATGTGGATGCTATTAATTAAAGGTATAGGGCACATAAAGAGCAATATTAAACCTTGAATTTGGACCTTTGTTGATTTGGGAAGCATAGAAAAGTACCCTCTTTTCATAACTCTATCATGTTGAGATGAACAAGTTATTTATAGCTTAGAAACAGGTACATTTTTCTTCAGGGACAGTATTAATATTCCTGGTTTGATTGTTATAAGAAGCAATGACATGTGTCTTTCCAAGTTCCTTACACCTCTTGAATCTCTAAATTTTTGTAATCACTATTGCTTCAGCGCAGTCCTACAGTCATTTTCTTAAACCCATTCTGGCATCGGGAAAGTTAATAAAAAAAAGGTACTTTGCAGAAAAAGAAGGGGGGGGGGAAGAATTGTTCACAATTAGATACCTCACCACTTCAATTACTATTAAGCCACTCATCAGGTGTTATGGCCACCAATTCCCAGTTATGAAACCATAATATTGAAGGAATGAGTCAACTTCTATTTCTGAAGAGTTTCACAAGTACAAGTGCTCTGGAATATAATGACCAACCTGTAATCATGATTCCAGAAAGTCTTGGTGCCCTGTAAGACTAAGAGTCTTATCTTCATTTTTTTTCTTATTTTAATACCACTTCAAATCAAAAAAATAAATATGTACAGTGTATGTACAGAATATGCATGAAATTCAAGTTACAAATATTACTTCTCTGTAATTTTAAAAATCAGTTTGGTGAAGGTACTGGCCTAGAAACCAGGAGATGGTTAGTTCTAGTCCCCCATCTTAAGCCTGAAAGCTGGCTGGGTGACTTTCAGCCACTTGCCTTCTCTCATCCCAACCTAGAATAGTGGTTATGGGGAAAACAGAAGGAAGAAGGAATGCTAGGGATGTTTGCCATTTTCAGTTTTTTATAAATATAATAAATATATGATAAAACAAATAAACCTATTGCACTAGTATGTCTGTTTTTATGTATATGTGAGGAAGCATGGGGGAGGGAAGGTTGTATACTAGGGGTCGCAATCCCGGGCCACACAACAGGTAGGTGAGCAGATGTGCATGCAAAGCTTCATTTGCGCAAGCGGTGTGCGTGCACAAAACCATCCTTTCTTTTTCCCTCCCCACAAGTCCACAGAGCCGGAAAGTATGGGGACTTCTGTATACACTCTACTCTCAATCATTTGGCTGGGAGAAGAAAGGGAGTCTTAGCTAGAACAATCTGCTGCCCCTCTTACAAAAAAATAATATTTTCTGTCCCATTTTTGTAGTCAGATATGACCCATTCTTAAAACTCAGATTTGTCCTACTTTCAGAAGAATATCTTTCTGACTAACTTCATAGTCCTGAATCTCACTACATTATTTCTCTCCAATATTCCACTGGTTGAGAAAAATAATTAAGAACCAATAGGAATGACTTAAAATACATTTATTTCCTTTGAAATAATTGTAAAAATCCTTTGAAGTTGGAGGATTGTATTCTCACATCAAAAATATATTTTATTTAAATCAAATAGTAATTTGGTTTTTAACATGGTGAACAATATATTTTATACATTTATACAGCATTTATAAGTACACATACTTGTGAAAGATGGCTTTTTAATTCTATTGTGAATAGGTTATGGTCTATGGCATTTCTCTGTTGTTTCAAAACTCTTACATATATAATTGTGATAAATTACAATATTTCTCAAAGGTCCATAACTCTGATGCTTCATTTCAAGCATAATATTAGAAGTATTTCTCCAGCTACTATACATTTTTCAATTAGTCTCTGCTTCAGCATTTTACAATGCATTTACCAATTGTTATTTGAGCACGTTTGATGAAATTGTTTAAAGCTGAATCAAAATCTACAAAATAACAGCTCAATTAAATTTTGTTTTTAATCAAGTGAACTAATTTATTTCCAAATGAGAGATATGGAGCTGACCCCATTCACTCAAACTTTGCTGCACAATCTATTCCCAAGCTTCAACAAATATTACTCTGATCAAAATATTTTTATTAATTGCACTGAAGCTCTACTTATGCATAATCCTTCAGAGTGTTAACGAACGCAGACACTTGGAGAGGAGAAATTCAGCTAGTTCTGAATTGAGATACACTTTGCTTGAATCAAAATTCACACTGAAGATTTTATGTGTTTAACTACATTATTGGAAATAACAATTCTAGGTTCCTGGCTGCAGGTTATCTGACATATGGCAACAAGAGTGTCTCCCATCAAACCAATTAAACTTATCTCAAGTGGTTCTCAGTTCAGAATATTATAGTTTGCCTAAGCATTGACAACAACACCATGAGCTTCTCATCTAAAGGTTTCTGTCTGGGCTAAGGGATCTGTAGCATACTGTGTTTGAAATGATTTTTCTGAGGAAATTCACTTGACATACATAGCAAAGTAATTTCCCCCAATATTTTAGAAAATTTTTCAAGCAGTTAAGGAAATATGCTGCTTTGCTGAACTGTTATTTAATACATTTTGACTTTTGTACTTGTAAGTGTGATATTGTGAGGACTGTTTGCATTATGTTTTCTTAAGTTTCTTACGGGGGCTCATATCAACATGGATGCAATTGCAGACATGAGATCTACACTTAGTAAAGTTTTTTTGTATGGTTTTGTTTTTACCAACTGTTCTACAAAGGTTGTATGCCCATCTGCCAATTAGAAAAATACATACTGAATGCATGGAAGTTTGAAGATAATTGTCCATATGTGATTAAATGAAATTTAAACGGTTGTTTTGTTATTTGATAGATTTATATCCTGTCTTTTTTTAGCAACTCAAAGTAAAATACATAGCATCCTCAATCTTACATATGTAAAAACAACAGCAATAACCCAGATTGTTTTTTCATGGGTATATATGGATGGCCCTTTTAGTTCATTGATAGCCCCAAGAAGTGTTGTCTGAGGATATAAAACGATATGGTAGTAATTGGGTAATTCTTTGTAGCAGCTAGATTGAGCTTTCAAGATGACGCAGTTGTTTTAATCATTCAGGGCATGGACTATATTGGTCCTAAACACCAACATTTGATTGGAAATATTCTATTAGAATACTTTACATAGGCTACATGCACTTGGTTTAATACTCTAACAATATAGTATCTATACTGTGTCCCCATTTCAATATCTGTAACAGAACTCATGAACCAATGGTTACTTTACACCTATTTTACATGTTGCCTACAGCTCCTGAATGAAAGGCAGGACATAAATAAACAACTCACAAACACTAGAATAAATAAATGTGATGCCTGTTGCCATGGACATCCTATGGAGTTATACACATTAAAATATATATCCATCACTCGCCCATCATTTATAGTACATGCACCGCATTTTGTTTACAATATATATTTTAAACACTACATTTTAAGTGGTGAGAAGTTTGTACTTATTAAAAATAAACTTTTACTGTATTAGATAGCTAAATGATTCAAGCAACAGAACACCAATTAAACATTTTCATCACATGTTTTCTAAAAAAAAAAAAAAAGATAACCATAAAACAATCCTAGTAAGATCAATCCATCTTACCTTTTGGTTAATTGTGATGTGGACTGCATCTTTAATCAAGACAATGCATGTTTATTCAATTCCACTGAGATCAATATTATTTCTAAATAGGGTAATGTATCACAGAATAAGATGTATGTGTGGCAGTGGTGGTGACGGTGGTTGAAGAGTGAGACCTGGGAGTTACTTCTGTTTTCACTTTTAATATATTATCTATAATGCGGAAAAGGTTAGAAGAATCACCCTAAGAAAATATTCTTAAGCATGTTAGGCTGGAACATTCTACCAAAGTTCAAAAGGGAAATGTCTTATTTCAAAATGTGGAGAGCTTCTAAATATGATTGTCATCCAATGTATGAAAATTATTCACAAAGAAAAACAGACCGTCTGGAAATAACCAGGATGACTTCACTTAGACAGAATTGCTAAAATCTGCTTCTAATATAGACGGTACACATAATAAATTTTTACAATATGACAAGAAAAACAAACTTAATAAAAGTTCCTGAACTTTTTTTTTCTTTTAACACGGGCATGCTATAGCCATGGTATGTTTATAATATTTTGTCTATGATATCACAGCTAACACAATCTAAGCAATACAAAGCCAGTTACTAGGTATGATTTCACCATTTCCCTCTATTTTTATTTCTCTCCCCTTCTCTCTCTTGCCAATTTTCAAACTCACACTATCTCAACTGCGTAAAAGACAGAAGGATTGTCTGTAATCCCTTTGTTTATAAATGCTCTCTAATTGACTTCAGGATGTTTTCCATCTTGACTTCAAAGACAGACCTTTATCCTAGGTTGTGGGAAGGGGAGAACAAAAGATTCAGACCAGGTTCTAAACTTTTTTCCACTATCTTTTTTATGCCCTATGTAAAAATACGCTATCTATAAGCAAATTAATAAATAAATCACAGATCAGCATATTAATGATAGGATATTTTCACCAAACGTTAATCAGTACAGGGCTCCTCGTTTAGCGACTGCTTCATGTAGTGACCATTTGCAATCAGGACAGTGATGAAAAAAATGTTATGATCAATCCTTGCTTTGATGACCTTTGCAGTTCTGTATAACAAAGGAAAGTTGAAGTAAAATCGTTAAGCACAGTTGCGGTTTCACTTTGCAACTCTGTCGCTTAACAACCAAGCTGCTGTGCCAATTGTAGTCGCCAAGCAAGATTACCTGTACAGTGTGGTGTTAACGACTATCTTTATGGAAAGCATTACTTTGAACGTGCAAGTATGACAAACAGAAGTACATGAAACTCTCAGAAAGGTTCGCAAGTATATACGTTTGTTCAGAAAGATTTTTACGCAGCATGTGGAAATGTAGGAGAATGAAGGAAAGCAATAAAATTCACAATAAAATTCAGTTCCTAAAAGTACAGTCTACATCTGAATGGCTTAGGGCAGCGGCTCCCAACTTTTTGGGCACCAGGGACCACTTCCATGGAGAAAGGTTTTTCCTTGGACCGGAAGGGGCGTGGTTTCGCATGCTGCCTGCATCCCTTGGATGGGGCTTCGCTTGTTTGTACAACTGGTTTCTGGCATGCTGCGGCCCGGTGCCGATCCACGGACCAGGGGGTTAGGGACCCTTGGCTTATGTTATGGCATACTGATAGAAAAGCACCAGGAGCTATTACAAAGGTCCAAAGATAGATCTAAACAAGCTTTCAGGAATTGGTGATGTTTTGGGGAAGAGTATCAAAATGTATGAGATCTGTAGTCCTTAGAAACTACCACACAGAAAGAGGCACAGTGCAAATTGGTTGTCCTATCTTAATTTTTTTAGAATTCAATTCTTGTCAATTATACTTTTAACTGTATAAGTATGCACAGCACTGTGAGTTACTAAATGACTGGATCTTTTACTCCAGAAGATGAACAATAAAAGCAAGGAGCATTTGTTTGAATATTTAAACAGCATGAAAGCCAGTTGGGTAACTTTGGGCCAGTCACTTTATCTCAACCCAATTCATCTCACAAAATTGTTATTGTGGGGAAAATGGGAGGAGGAAGATGTGTTTGATATGTTCACAACCTTAGGTTGTTTGTGAAAATAATAAAGGCAGGATACAAATAAACAAGTAAGAATCAGATGGAAAGTTACAAAAGGGGAAAGCTTGCTCTGATATATCAAAAGGAGAAAATAACTGCTGCAGTATAAGAGTAATTCTATTAGAAGATATATATATATAATATTTATATATATAGAACATTGAGACATTTTCCTTTAAAAATTGCGCGTTCTGAACAGTACTTCACATCAGTATAAATACTACCTATCTATCCCTCATCAGGCCTGCTGTGCTGCTTTATTATAGCAGGGGAGGTGTTTGTGGAAGGGATGAGCAAAGAATCCCAAGGTTGTATATTAAGAGTATATAATCCTAACAGGGTCACCCAAGGCATGAAGGTCGTCCCAGCTGCCTAGCTACAGCACGCAAGAACATATATCAGATAGCAGCGACATTAAAAACTTTAGTGACAATGCTGATTCTTTGCATTTACCGCGTAAGTATTTTATTATTGTATCTTCTTTTATTAATTTGACTCTGGAATTAGACCCAAAATTTTACTTTTATTTTATTTTCTTTGATATGATCATAAGACTAACTGGTCTAAGCAGCGGTGAAGCAAGCAAACTTCTCGCGAAAGGAAAAGATCTCGTGAAGTTGGAATTGATTGAGTGAATTTCAAGGAGAAACGCAATGGAGCTGGAAATAAGATAGGCAAAGAAATGCTTGGAAAATTGGGGGAAAGTGAGGGCATCTGGGGGGTGAAAGCTCTGTGGCGTGGGGCTGCGATGGTGAAATGGGCAACGGAGCGGCCGGTGCGAGGAAAGGGGGCTTTTTCTTTTCCCCTGCTCCTTGTAGTTCCCTTGCGGCGGCCTCTCCTTTGCAGCGCAGCGGTCCACCCTGCTGAGCCCAAAGGTGAGCTCCGTGGCACCTAAGCAGGGGCCAGGTCACCACCCTGCCTGTCCCCGGAGCTTGCCTGCCTCCGGCTGCCGCTGCGGGGGGGGGGGAGAATTGTAAAGGGACAGGCTGCGGCCTGTCTCTACTTTGCCAGTGCTGGAAGCCTCCAGCCGCCGTTCCAGACTCTGTTCCGGGAGGCAAAGAGGTGATGGCCGGAGGCCCTTTGCTCCGGCAAAACCCGGCGCCAGAAGCCTCCATTCATCACTTCTTTGCCGGCGCTAGAAGCCTCCAGCTGCCGTTCCCGACTCCGTTCCGGGAGGCAAAGAGGTGATGGCTGGAGGCCCTTCACTCCGGCAAAAACCGGAGCCAGAAGCCTCTAGCCATCACCTCTTTGCCTTTTTTCCCGACTAACCTTCAGCATCGCCGTCTCTACAGCATCGGTTATGTGACTGAGTGGGCGTGGCCAACTCAATGTCACTCACAGCAAGGTGACACCGCCCCACCTTGCCATGAGTGATGTTGAGTTGGCCATGCCCACTTAGTCACATGACACCCCCCCCACCAAGCCACGCCCATAGAACCGGTGGTGAAAAAAAATAGATTTCACCACTGACCCCGACCCAAGCAAGCCATTCATAATTCAAGCAGATGCCAGCAACGTGGCTGTGGGAGCGGTGCTTCTCCAGAAGATTGTGAAGGGAGAAATACAGTCTTGCACCTCCAATTCTCGCAAACTCTCTGAGACGGAGAGGCTATGGGCTATCTAGGAGAAGGAGGCCTACGCGGTTCGCTGGGCCCTCTTCACATGGAGGCAGTTCCTGGAAGGCAGCAGAATTCCTTTCGAGGCGTGGACTGACCATAAGAATTTGGAAGTGCTAAAACATCCCTGAAAGCTATACCCCATGCAAGTTTGATGGGCTCAGTACTTCAATCGGTTTGACCTCACGCTTTGCTATCTACACAGAGCGAAGAACTTCCTTGCAGACACCCTCTCCAGAATGTCACAGTATAACAGCGCCAAAGAATATCAACAACCATCATCCCCTCTAAGCAAGTAGCCATGCCAGCCCTCACAAGATAGCTGCGAGCCTCACCAACACCAGTAGCTGAAGATCTAGTGCAAACTCTAAGAGGGGCTTTAGCAGAAGATGAGTGGCTCCAGCAACATAGGGACAAGCTCTAGATGAGAGATAGGTTGGCATGGATGGGGGCCAAATTGTATATTCTGGTGAGCCAGCGGTCCTGGAATGAAATATCAATGGACTTTATTGTGAAGTTGCTGGAGAGTGCTCGGAATACCGTGATCTGGGTTGTTACAGATCTTTTCTTCAAACAAGCTCTCTTTGTGTCTTGCCCTATGTTCCCCTCTGCCTGGTCACTGGCTAAGCTGTTCATGTAACATGTGTACCAACTGCATGGTGCTCCAAAGCACATAATAACAGATTGGGGGGGTACGATTCACTTCAAAGTTTTGGCGTGAATTCCTGAATCTGTTAGGCTCCTCCCAGAGTCTTAGCTCCACCACAAATGAATGGAACTTGTGAACATACAAATGCTGTACTACAGCAGTACCTCTGATGCTATGTGAAATACCAGGAGGACAATTGGGCTGTGCTTCTGCATTTCACTGAAGTAGCACAAAATAACTCTGTATAGGTATTCCTTGAGTTATAACAGTTCAATTGATTGATTGATTGATTGATTAGATTTATATACCGCCCCATTCCAAGGACTCGGGGC
>JANHFL010009572.1:160461-178349 GCA_032468155.1 Oxyrhabdium leporinum | reverse complement strand
GGGTTCCGTTTTGAAAAAGCACCTTTGAGACAACCAGGACCTGGATGATGGGAGAATCTCCATAGACACACTTATGCCTGTTGCAGCATCCCCATAGTCATATAATCAAACTTCAGATGCTTGGCAAGTGCCTCATATTTATGATGGTTGCAGTGTCGTGGGGTCTCTTTTGAGACCTTCTGACAAGCAAAGTCAATGGGAAGCCAGATTTGTTTAATAACCATGTTACTAAATCAGGGGTGTCAAACTCATGGCCCAGATGCGTCACGTGCTGGCCATGCCCACCCCCATTTTAGCAAAGGGGAAAAAAGTCGCAATACCTCACGTGACATGACGCCACGAGTTTAACAACCCTCTACTAAATTAACAACTGTAATGATTCACTTAACAATTGTTGCAAGGAATTTATAAAATGGAGCCAAATTCACTTGACAGTTTTACTCAGCCATAGAAGTTTGGGGCTCAATTATGGTCGTAAGTCAAGGACTACCTGTACTTCTGGATTGTACGTTAACATGGTAACCGGTAATACTGAGGTCTGCTAGTATTTGTTAATCGGCAAATCTCTTGGAAATGACACCTATTTGCAGAGCCTTTAGAGTTCCCTTTCTTGAAAATTGCTTAAAAATCTGATTAGCTTCTGGGTTTTCTCTTCACTGTTGAACGACCAATGTTTGTTGGAGGATATTACTTAAATTGGCCTATCTCTGAGACAGTTAACACCAAAGGAGAAAACGCTTATGTGGGAATGATCACTAAAACTTTGCTGGGGAAAATCCATACATTTTTAATTCCTACCTCTTTCCCATAAGCCTCTTACTTTAATTGAAGTTGCTGAAAATAATGAAAAAAGCATTTCTCCAACAATTTTGTACTTAGAAGTGTTTGTTAACAAACACGGGATGAGCAGGCAGCCTTACCGAAAGGGCAGCAGACTTCTACATTATAATTTAGCCTGTGGTTATTCCTGATTAAGAATACCCTCTGGGACAGCAAAGGAAGATATTCTTTTGTAGCAAGAATAGCTTTTAAAATTAGCCTCGCATAATAAAGCAAGAGAATAACTGTGCTAAAACAATGATGAAGGTTGCAATTTTAGTTTGCCGTTTAGGGATCTAAGAAGGGCTGTCTGAGAACTAAAGGAAACCTCTGAACTGGGATTTACTACTGCAGGGCTGCCAAACTCCCGTCCGGTGGGCCGGATGTGTCACATGCTGGCCACACCCACGTCTGGTTTCGTGAAGGGAAAAGGTCCTGATAGGTCACATGACGACGACGTGAGTTTGACACCCCTGTACTACATGTAGTCCTCATCTTACAACTGTTTAGCGACCATTACAACTGCACTGAAAAAAGTGCAAATGACTGGTCTTGCAACTTACGACTGTTGCAATGGTCCCATGGTCAAGTGATCAAAGTTTGGGTTATTTGGAACTGATATGCATTTATAATAGTCACAGGTCCCAAAGGCTCATTTTCAATCTTCCAAACTGGCTTCCAACATGCAAAATCAATGGGGGAAGCCAGATTTGCTTAACCACCACGTGATTCATTTAACAGCTGTTAATGACCTATTTAAACAATCATGGTAAAAAGTTCACAAAATTGGGCACAACTCACTTAACAATCACTTTGCTTAGCAATGGAAATTTTGGTCCCAACGGCGTTCGAAAGTTGAGGACTATCTGTATGCCAGTTCTTCTCAGCCTTGGCAACTTTAATTTTAGGCACTGAAATCCGCACCTCTTAAAGTTGTCAAAATTAAGGAACACTGCACTGTGCCAACCCAAACAAAGACTGAGTTTGTTTGTTTGGATGTATAGACCTGTTCTAGTCTAGGACACTTGCATATATGTGGCACTTCTAGGGACAAACAACAGCAATGATGGCTCTGGTTGCTCTCCCAAGGATGAAACAGCCTGTCAGGTTGCATCAGCATTATAGCTTCCAGATCTGTGAGCAGCTGCATGACCACTTGATGGCAGCAAAGAATCATTTTTTTGCGTATCGTTGCTGCCATCTAGAGGTTACCTAGTTTAGTACCACTGAGGCTGTCTGCTTGGTTTAACAGCAGCCTGCTTTTGTTGGTCGCTCCATCACTACTCCTTGTGCCACCCTAGACAAACGCCTTGGTTCCTTTATTGGCACCTGGGTAGAAGCCACCCCTGCAGTGTATGCAAGTTTGTCTTTAAAATATTTATAGCCAAGCCAGACCTTCTGCAGTTACAGGCAGCACGACAACCATTGTTGATATGGTGACAGCATTTAGGCTATAGTTGTTTTTCCTATGGAACACAATCAACCCCAAACTCCTAATTTCTGGAATACCACTCTTTCTCTGCTACAGATATAAAATATGCAAAAAAATAATAAATCTGGATTCTATCACTATTATAAGAAAGTCACCTTCTGTCATGCACTGTGGCTATCTAATGAACTAAAGGCTGATTATTTATCTTTAAACTGTACTAGTTTAATCTTTTTTAAGGTCACTGCTAATCTGCTTCAATCTTATTTTAAAAAATACTTTCAAAAGTTGTCACTGGAAAGATGGGTCTGCCTGTCATTGGAACTGAAACCTTTGACTGAAAAAGCAATCTGTACAATGAGCTTAAGCCTTTCTGTAAATTAGAAGCAAAAACAGCCTCGGTACCTGAGTATTAATCTGGGCATCATTCTAAAAAATAATAATAATTAAAAAAAAATACAGAATTATCCCACAGTCATTTTCTGCGAGAAACTATTTTTTGGCAATAAAGATTTTGTTCACCCAAATATGTTAGTACACAGTGATCAGTCTGCATTCTCAATAAGATTCTTCTTTCCCTTTTAATCTGCAGAGATCTTGTGGACTTGAATGTCACCATGGACCTTGAATGTGAAATAGCTTCAAACTAATAGCGCTAATTGCTTGAAGATGTGTAGGCAGGTGAAATTGGATCCCTCTGGCCACTGAAGAGACTCAAGAACAACAGAGGAATCTTTACATAATAACTCTGACTTTAATAGATAGTAAAGCTATAGAAAGTTTTGTTCAACCAGCCGAAACAAAAAAACCCAAAAACATGTGAGGTGACTCTTTAAAAGACCACATATATAAAAAAATAACAAAATACAATTTCCATTCATTTTAAAGGACAATGGTACAAATACCAAAATTACTTGTATTTATAGAAGCAGGCCAAATTGTTATGCACCTGATCTGAGATCTCATCCCTCCAAACCATCAAAGGCACCTTATCTGTTAGGGTTCTATGAGATAAAAATGGTAGTGCTTTGATCTTTTTAAAAAAAAACATGTTTTGGTACTAGTTTTCAAAAACCTAAAATTTATGACATCCATTAAAAATATAAAGTCACCCTAGATAGTATCTTGACTATTAGCAATTTCCCACATGCATGATTAATTCCTGACAACAACATGGAAGCATTTTGCATCTTTCTTTCTTTCTTTCTTTCTTTCTTTCTTTCTTTCTTTCTTTCTTTCTTTCTTTCTTTCTTTCTTTCTTTCTTTTTCTCCCTCTCTTCTTTTTAGTCTAGTCTAAATCCCAAACGCTAAACGTGTCTTACCTTACTTTTTTTAAATTAATTGGTTAGGTGCTCCATGCAGAACATGTGATAGCATGCCAATGAAAGGATACCCATGAGTATTCCTTACTCACCCCATATGAAAATATGCAAATTATAAATCAATATTCAAAATGTACACCAACTCTTGATGTTTCTAATTTCATATCAAACACAATAGAACTGACTGAACCTGAATACAGGACTGAAAATCCTAAGTTACATTAATAGAAGGATTCAGTCAAGATCATGTGACGTACTAATAGCATACCTAGAACAGCGCATCCAATTTTGGTTACCACACTATAAAAAAGATACTGTGAAGAGAAGAGCAACAAAGATGATTAGGGGACTGGAGGCTAAAAAATATGAAGAACTGGACATGGATAGTCTTGTGAAGAGAAGGACCAGGGGTGACATGATAGCAGTGTTCCAATATTTGTGGGACTATCACAGAGAGGACGGGGTCAACATATTTCCCAAACCACCTGAAAGTCAGAGAAGGACTAAGGGATGGAAACTAATCAAGGAACAGCTTGCCTTCAGAAGTTGTGAGAGCTTCATCACTGGAAGCTTTCAAGAAGAGACTGGACAGTCATTTATCAGAAATGGTATAGAGTCTCCTGCTTGAGCAGGGTATTGGACTAGATGACCTACAAGGTCCCTTCCAACTATGTTATTCTATTATATTCTAAAAATAACCACATTATCCATATAACTTGAGGTAACTTCAGTGAAAACTGAGACTGACCTTTGAAAAGAAACAGCAACTATATGACCTTCCATCAAAATGTATCATTAAGCCCGACTGAATAGGAATAATTTTACGGCCACCCTGAATTTTTAACATTTGTGCGATTAAGATTTGTGCAATTCCTGCTTCAACACATCTAGAAGTTATAGCTTCCTAAATTCCAGGTACTATATGTGGAATCTAGTGAAATTATTCAGCATTTAAATAAAAGTATATTCCATATGCTAAGACTGCAATTTTCAGCAATAGCAGCATTCCATTCAGGTCCACTCAGAATAATAATCTGAAGGAAATTTTTTTACCAATAATTGTCACATTATTGCAAAAATTCCCAACATTAGTAGATTATTTGTTTTTATATAGCTGTGCCTTATGCTTTTCCACATAAATTATATACATACTTTGGCTCACGAATCATCTCATTAAAAAAAATACTCAGAAGAGACTTTAAACAACTGTTAGGAAGGACATTATTGTTCCTAAGAAATGCAGGTAGACCAGACTGTTAATGTTTGTGATAACTAATTACTGAGAAGAAAGTGAACTACTCATCTCCTATTTTAATAATCCTCTATGAAAGAAGGATATGCATTCTAGCAAACAACTATGAAAAGCTGGTTGAAGACAACTCCTCTTGAGCTTCGAAGAAATATAATCAGGAAATTACTACTAATTTTTCAGTGAGTTCAAACTTCTAGGGCCATCTTGAAGCACCAAATGAAATTACTGATCATTGTTTGGCTCATATTTATTGGGGGGGAAAATTCCCTCCTTTATTACTTTGAGAGAATGAGTGACTGGCCCAAGGTCAACCAGACACCTTTCAGGCCTAAGGCAGGACTACAACTCAGTCTTCCGGTTTCAAGCCTGATGCACCAAATTTGTATCTGTTACTGTACATCAAAGTTGTACCTGTTATTTATTACAATCCTGGAGAATGGGTGAAATCATAGATAATAGCAATAATCGCTTCACAGTGCTTTACAGCCCCCTCTAAGCGGCTTACAGAGTCAGCATATTGCCCCCAACAATCTGGGTCCTCATTTTACTGGACCTTGGAAGGATGGAAGGCTGAGTCAACCTTAAGCGGTGAGAATCGAACTGCTGGCAGTTGGCAGAATTAGCCTGCAATACTGCAGTACTGCATTCTAACCACTGTGGAACCATAGTTCTATAACTTGGTATCAATTACTAGAAAGATTCATAGTCACTGATATGAAAAACAAGGTTTGCTTATTTTTTTTAGCCAACAATGATGCAGATAATACTAGTTTTGCCAAGAAGAAGAATAAGTATAGAATAAGAATGAGAATGAGAAAAAGAGGAAAGGGAGAAGGACTGTGTGCGTTTCGGGTTGTTTTGACTTTCTTGTAGATTGTGGGACTATTACAGACATAATATATCTTATAAAGCATTTGGCAAAGTACCCCATAACGTTCTGATTAGCAAGCTAGTTATCCATTGGATGGAATGTTGACAGACAGCTGCCTTGAAGACTAGACTGAAAGAATACTTGTCAACAATTCTTCATCACACTGCAATGAAGCATTAAACACCGTATCACAAGGTCTGGTTCTCAGCCTACTATTCTGCAACATTTCTGTTTAACTCAGCTGAAGGCTGGAGGAAATGCTTTTCACATTTGCATCGAACAAAAAACTGGATGGAGTAGATAATTGTACAGCAAAAAAAACATTGAAAATAAACTTTATAATTACAGAAACAGGATGAAAGCAATAGAAAAAATGTAATTACTATGAATGCAAAGTTCTTTACTTACAAAAAAGAAATTAAAGCACATGCATACAGTGGAAATTATCTAACCTGGTACTAATACGTACAACATATGTACTAATGGCAATGACAAGCTAAATATCAAACAATAGTGTGACATAGCTTCTAAAAAAGCAAATTATATTTTAGGATGGAACAACAGAAGCCCTTCCAAATCTGAGGAGATGCTCATACTTTTTTTTGGCATGGGCCAGACTGTACCTCAAGTATTCTGTCCAGTTCTAAGCATCATACTTGAGAAAACTTCAGAGAAAATACTGTTCAATAATGATCTAAGTATTGTATGGTCTACAACAGTTTTATTTATTTTTTGTTAAACAAGATTGCTCTAATTTTATGTTTGACTTGGTCGTTCTCCATTCACTCCAGGAGGCTGACACACTTTAGTTTGGTTGAAATACCATTGTATAACAGGAGTTCTTGAGAATACTACTATTTTTATTTCATCATGAGTAATGACAAAGCTATTCTTTCTGCAATAAGAGACCAAAAAGATGCTAAGACTCTAGAAAGAGCAACAAAGATTATAAGGGTCTGGAAGCTAAACTGTATGATGAATGGTTAAGGGAACTAGTTATGTTTAGCCAGAGGTGGGCTGCATGTAATTTGGCAAACTGTTCGCTGGTCGCGCGTGTGTGTGCAAGCGCTCGCTTTGCTCGCGCGAGCCACTTTGAGACTGAAACAAAGCTACAGGGAGGCAGCTGATGGACTAAAGCAGCTCCGGTGAGTACAGCGGGGGCGGCGCGGAGCTCACCTGGGCAGCGTGGGAAAGGTGAGTTATTTAGAGAAAGCTTAGCACAAGGGCAGGTGGGCAGGCCCAGTCACAGATCAGAGCTAGAGGTTCACCCGAACCTCCGCAACCATGCAGCAGCCCACCCCTGAGTCTAGCCTAACAAAGAGAAGGATTAGGGTTGATGGGATAACTGTCTTCAGTACTTGAAGGGCAGTCAAAGAGATAAGGGGATTGACTTATTATCCAAAGCACCTAAGGGCAGGACAAGAAGCAATGGATGGAAGCTAGTTACAGAGATATCCGATCTGGAATTAAGGAAAAATATCCTGACTGTGAGAGAGCCTCCTAGAGTTTTGCAGAAGGTTTTCAAGAAGATTGGACGAGTATTTGTCTAGAATGGTACAAAGACTCCTGCCTTGGGCATAGAGTTGGATTAGAAGACCTCCAAGTTCACTTCCAATCCTACGATTCTAAGAGCCCTATCACATCTTCTCAGACTTACCTGAGGCACAACAGGCCGACTGCATCATTTGCATACACCGAAACCAAAGCAGGTCTATTGGTCAATGTAATGGGATGGAACTCTTCTCTTGGAAGGGCTTGAAATAAAGAATGTATAAATTTAAAAGAACAGGTGGACCAAATGAAGGTCTGTCACCCCTTTCTGAATAAATATGGAAGGCCCAAATATGGGATACTCATGTCAGAACTGCATTGCAAGGACGTTTCATATTTCTTCTGAGAATAAATTAGTCAATGGAAGAGATGTTTTTTCCATTGCTTATTAAGGAAAACTAAATGACACACTGCTTACAGATATATGAAAGCAACATCATTTTTATGTTTATAATTTTTAAACAGATGTTGAAAAACTAAGCAACACCGTACAGTCACTTCTTCTTCTGCTGTCTTTTCAGACATAGTAAACATAAAAGAATGCAACTATTATTCTACTGGTTATATTTATTAGATTTATGTGGGGTTTTATTATTGTACTTGTCATATTTATTGTTTTCTTGTTTTGTTTTTTTATTTCTTGGAGCCATCTATAATCTGTCTGGGATGGCACAGAGAAAAATGTAAAATAAAAGAGATGCAAGAATTTGAACTCTGATTTTATTACAAAAAAGACTTATTTTTGTTTCACAGGAATCATTGGATTTTTTCACCCCGACAACTTCATTACATTTTCTGCAATAAACCCAAGTGTTTGAACTCTGAGTATTCAGGTTATTGTAAATATATTCCTGCAGGTTTTAGTTAGTGACCTGGGATAAATCTGACAAACTTGAAGAACAGCACTATTAGTAAAGCAATTAAAGATATAGAAAGGCAAATTTCCTGAAGAAGAATTGGAATAGTACAGGTAGTCCTTGACTTACAATAGTTCATTTAATGACCGCGCAGTTACAGCAACACTGAAAAAAAGTGACATGATCTTTTTCTCATTTACGACCCTTACAGCATCCCCATGGCCATATGATCAAACTTCAGACACTTGGCAACTGATTCATATTTATGACGGTTGCAGCATCCCAGGGTCATGTGATCATATTTTGTAACCTTCTCGCAAGCAAAGCCAATGGGGAAGCCAGATTCATTTAACAACCATGTAACTAATTTAACAACTGCAGTGATTCACTTAACAACTGTGGCAAGAAAGGTTGCAAAATGGGGCAAAACTCATTTAACAAAGCAACATTTAACTAAGCAACAGAAAATTTGGGGTTAATTGTGGTCATAATTGGAGGACTACCATTATGATAATATTAGGACTGTTTACACTATACTTCTGAAAAAACCTACAGGCATGTGAGTAGGGATAATCTTCCAGACACCTGTATATTGTACCAAGACTTTAACAGTAAAAAAATATTTTTGTAAAGTTCTTCACCCAAAAAAAACTTGAGCAAAGTTAGCATTCATGGGAAAAAGCACAATTGACAATTGGTTCAAGAACAGAGTATACAGAAGGAATACATGGACCATACCTTGTTATTTAGGGTGGTTCAACAAAATGGCATACTGAATAATTCCAAAAAGATATCTTCAACAGGATGAATAGGCATTAAAAATACAAATGCTATGGGCAAACATTCAATTTGGGCAAATATAAGGTGGTATATGCCAGGACAACATTCCTAACAACCTTAAAATGCACTTGGATTTTATGAAAGATGTTGAATTGTGGTGAGCAGCTAAATGAAAATGACTGATACAGTATGAGGATGCTGTGGAAAAAAATAGTGACATGCAAATAATTTGAAACTCTTGATGCAGTGTGCGAATGCTGGGAAAATATCATATTTGAGTTATTACAATGGAAAATAAAACTACCAATATCTTAAAAGCTTTATATCAGAAGTTCCTAAACTTTTCGCCACTGTACCTCCCTTTAGTACAATCATAATGTACATGCCCCCCCCCCCTGAAATTTAACCAAAACTAACACAAGTGAACAATGAAATTTTGGGAAAGGTGGATTTATTTTAACAAGGTTCTTCACCTCAACCTTGGAATTTGACTGAGCCTCCCCAAGTCAGGTACACACAACAAAATTGGAAACTTCAAAGTAGAATATTAAATGGACACAAAACACAGTATATCGTCTTTAGACATTCTACAGAATTCTTTATATAGCATATAAAAATCTCTCTGTTTTGACCCACTTATTGTTTTTAATAAATGATTTGGCCCTAGCCTTCTTCAAAAATAGTGGGAAAATCCAACACCTGCTATTATCCACAATCGGAATTCATTACTAAATATTAATAATCCTTTTGTATAGACCATGCGCAAATGCCAAAAGTAACCTATTAGTCAAGTGCAAACTGAAATTGCTGAAAAGATTTTAAACAGTGTAGAAAATGGGAAACATACTTTTGCAAACAATTGTAACTCAGAAAACAACCTATGACTTTGGAAAGTATTTTGACTCTTTGTAATCAATGCCAACACACGTATAAAGAAGAATAAAAAAGAGAGTTGGCCATATTGCTAGTAATGACTGAAGATTGTTTTTCCTTTCTTTCCTCCCCCTATAGTTTTTTAAAAATTCCTTCTCTCTCTCTCTCTCTCTCTCACTCTCTCTCTCTCTCTCTCTCTCTCTCTCTTAGTTCCTCTTTTTGGCAACTGAAAGAGTTCGGCACTGAAAAAAAAAACCCACTGTCAGTTTAAAGATTTAGTATAAACTAGCTCAAGCCGGTGGGAGGAACACTAAGTGGAAAAAGTAAACAGGGTCCTTCGAAATAGTTCCTTTCTAAGCAATACACAGAGACGGTGCCTGGTACCACAGGCTGCCCTGTGCACTGGGAAGGTCAGCTAAGCTATGCTAAACTGACAGGTTCCGTTTACAACAGGACCCAAACTTTATTTGGATAGGCTGGCCTTGGTCACCGCCAGCTTAACAACAGATGGCTAAAAAACTTTCATTATGTTGCACAGGGCTGAACTGCAAACAATTACAAAAAAACTGTGAAAAGTTTAACTCCCTCTCACCCAGCACAAAAAGTCTTGGCAAAGTTTGCAAGGAAATGCAGGCGGAGAAAAGGAGGGAGGGTAGGGTTTGTTCTTATTTCAAACTGGACAGAGACAGCCGGAGCTTTCCTCTTAATTAAAATGAGATGTAATGATTCATCACAGTTGTACCTTATCCACTGGGTGAACTCTCACAGGAACTGTCCAACTGTTTGCTTCCCTAAGGATTTATAAGACTGTAGCTTCTGTACTTGGTGTCCAATGCAGTAGCCTGCAAACAGGAATGTGGGAAGCATTCTTGGGAAAGTCAATTTCCTTTCTGATCAACATCCCATGTGGTGCTGGCTATACAAGCTAAACAGCTCGCATTTCACAGGAGCTGGGAGTAGCTACAGGGATAAGATCTGAAACAAGGCTCCCAGACCTTAAAGTGAGAGCTGCCATGAGTGTGAAGCAAGCAAGGTGGAAGGCTCTTGGCCCAATCTCAAGATTGACAATGATAAATCCCTAAGGAAAAGAGAGAGGCCTAGAAATGCTTCTCTTCTTTACTTTTCATGGTTATATCTCACCTTTTTTCAAGGAACTCAGCATGGTAACACAAGGACAGGTTGCATTTTATAGGAGTGAAATTGAGCATGGTTATCTAGGAAGCTTGGAGATTGTGTTGGGATTTGAATCCAGAACATTTGCCTCATCCTACCCTGCCTTTATTACTTTAGAAGTAACTCAAGGCAGTAAACATTCCTAATAACCCTTCTTCCTCCTATTTTCCCCACAACTGTGAAGTGAGTTGAACTGAGAGTAAATGACTGGTCCAAAGTCACCTAGTCAGTTTCATGCCTAACTTGAACTTGCAGTCTCCTTGTTTCAAGGCCTGCACCTTAACCACTACACCAAACTGGCTCTCCAACTTTCAAACAACAGATCTGAGTGCTTTTTCACATTCCCCCTTTGAATATGGCTACCTTAGAAGGTAGAATTTGCTGTCTTAGAATTTGCTATCTGTTCATGTCCTCTCCATCTTTGGAGCTTTGGAGCATGAATTAAGTTGATGTGATCATAAATCTTAACTTTAAACCAAGTTAAGGCAAGTCAACAATTTAAACAGAAAAAAAATGAAATGGTATTAACTTTACAAAGAACTCTTTTAAAAATGGTCGCTTGCCTTTGTACATACTCCATTCTTTTAGCATTCTGTTATTAAATATTGCCTTTTGAAGAAAAGACACTGCTAGACAATCTAGCACTAAGATTTAAAGGTGATTTAACCAAATCTGTATATAATTTAAATATTCATTACTTTGATCTGATTCATATGCATCCTAAAATTGTCTAATGCTCCAAGGCGGGCTATAAATGTATCTTGTGAAATTTAATTCAATTGACAATCATATATATGTCTCGTCACAGGCAACACGTTCTTCTGTATTATTCAAGAAATGAACAAATCTGTTTTTCCACAATGTATTTTAGAAGCAACTCTTTCCTGTTATTGAAAGAAAATTGTGTTTATTACTCCTTTAGCATAGTGTAAACTCATAAACGTCAACAGAGAGTACAAGAAAAACTGTCAACTAAATATTGTTTCCTTCATGAGCTGCTCTTCCAAGTCAATTACGCCTTTCAACTTCTGGGGCATTGTATGATAAACTGGCAGTAAAAATCATTCACATTAATATACCATGGTGCCTTGCCTGCAAAAGGTAATTAAAGAAGTAAATGACTCATAAGAATAGACATATTAGCTGCAAAATGAAAGGCAACTGAGCTGCCACATGAAAATATGTACCATTAAGATACTGCATTTTCATATTCCTGTAATCAGCTTCAGTAGACTAATGCTTATTTAATCCAGTTCTTCACTAAGTCCATCAACAACTGTTTTTTGCTGTTTTCTCCTTGACTGAACATTATGTCTGCAGGTTTGGAATAAATACTGCAATGAGATTTTTGCATACTCAATTGAAGAACTCGTCTTATATTTTTTAAAAAGAACAATCCCCCCCCCCCCCGCGCTTTCTGAAATGCAGGAAAAAGGGTAACATACAAGCTGCCCAAAATAAGATACTTCTCCAAGATCCCAGGATCTATAATTTGCTGATATAGTTATGCACTAATAAAATAAAGAAAAACATTTATTTTTTTCCACAATTTTTCCCTTTATTCATTTATGGAACATTCTGGCCGGGTCCATATAACGTGCTTATTTTCATACTAGAAGTCTGGGATTCTCCAAAATTGAAATTTCCAGATTTTTGAAAGAAAAACTTTGCATTTCATGCTTCACATCTGTTGTGTAGAGGCATCCCAAAACAGCAGATACAAGAAATACACCAGAACAGACACATCAGGTTGAAATGAAACACAAAAGCTTCTATTAAGTTGTACCATTGGACTATTGTACACTGAATGCAAAACATACGTTCCAGAAATCAGTTACAAAACCCAGATGGCGCATCTTCTTCATATTAAAAACCTGCTGCCTTTTTTTTAATATTAGCATACTTGGACAAAAGGCCACACATGATATCTTTACTAAAAATAAGGAGCAATATATACAACATTTCTTAATGCTGCAGAATAAAATAATCAAGTGATACAATGAAGCATTTTAATGACATGCCTTACATTAATAATTTGATGTGGCCTCAGTTAAGCAAAAAAAAAAAAAAGCAACTGCAATGCATTATTCTATTTTTGTTATTTGCAGATTCTGGTTTTGGTTTCAACAGTTCATACAACTAAATATAACCATATTGGAGGCAAACTGATAGACAGAAGCTGGGTTTGAAAGAATTGCAACACAGGAAGTATGGTGAAATGAGAGTATCATCTTGTTATGCATAGGGTACGTTAGCACAATATAAATTGACATATTGACAGGATCAATGTCAATCAATCCGATCAACCCGACTCCAGTCCATGCGGCATTAGCAAGGGATAATTGTAAACCTAGACAGTCCCTGCCTTCTGTTGGGTTAAAATATTCTCTTCCAACTTGCTATAGCATACAAACAAGTTATGTACAGTATTCCCAAATGTAAATAAACAACTTTCCGAACACTACTATGGAAGGAGGGAACCGGTATATACTGTCCTCTATCTGCAATTCTGTGCTGGGCCAAGGAGGACCTGTCTGTGGGGCTTCATGTGCTTAGAGAAGGCTATCAATTTTACAGTAGCATGTCTCCCTCAATAACTGCTCAGAACATGGCAGTGTTTTTCTTCTCATGGGTTGTTGTAGGAGTGACATGACAGCTGTGGGGCAGCAAGAGGTTGTGGGTTTTTTTCCCCCCCAACTTTCTATGGCCCTGTTGGGAAAAGGAGGCTATGTTGGGCACAATCATTCAAGCAGTTCTAGGTCCATGCAAGGTTAAGAGATGCTGGAAATGATGGTACCATCCGGGATGAGAAATCAGAGAGAGTGTGCAATTCTAATTTTTTATATAACCTGAAACTGGTTTTTCTCCTTCCCCTTTTCTTTTCATATCTACTTTAGCCTGCTTGATCAAAAGGAAAGTGCCTGCAAAAGAGCTTAGGACTCTACTGGTGCAAATCTTAATGGGTTACCCAAGTTATTCTTGGAGATAGTAAGTAAGAACTCTGTATTCCAAAATGAAGTGTCTTAACCAGTTTGTGCGAAGGAATAATGTTAGATCTATAGTATGAATCAGGACATTTAGTCAAATATGACTAGGTTGACTGGATGAAGAATTCGCTTTAATTACAACTATACGATATCTTGGAATGAAGGTTTTCCTTCCTTTCATGAAAGGCTTCTGATGCACTGGGGATTTCCATGGGCAGAACAGTACAGCAAAGCTATTTTAAGAATACAAGAATGCATTCTCCAGTTTGAATGAATTTGTGGGGAAAAAAGAGAAATTTAAGAAAATATAGAAAGACCTGACAGCAGGCTGAAATGAAGAGGATACAATTTAACAGAGAGGAATATAAAATTCTAAGTGGGAAAAACTAAGGCAGAAATACGAGGTAGAGGCTTGGCAACAGCATGTGCAAGAAATCTGTGAATGCTTTTCAACCATGAATTAAGTTGAGCCGGCAGTGTTTTGCAGCTGCTAAAAAAGCAAATGCCATTTTGGAGTGAGATGACAGGAGCAGAGAGACCCAGGGTCATCGGGAGTCAAGCAGCATGCAAATTTAATGATAAACAAACTGCTCTTGACAGACCTCATCTGGAGACTGTATCCAAGTCTGGACAACACGGATCATGTAGGCTAGAAGTAAACTGGTGAAAGGAAAAGGGTATGTTTAACGGACAGAAAATGGATATATTTAGCCTACAGAAAAGAGGAGATAATATGACAGAGTTCAAATATGTGAAGCACTGTCATATAGGAGAGGGAGTGGATCTATTCTTTCTGGCTCCAGAGGAAAGAGTCAGAACTGCTGGGTTAAAATTACAAGGAAGGATGTTCGGGCTCGACATCAGGAGAAATCTTTCTGATGTCTGAATTGTCAATCATTGGAATAAGCTATTACATGAACTTGTGAGTTCTCCTTCACCAAAGGTTCTTTAAACAGTGGCTGGATAGACATTTATCATAGATACTGTACTGAACAACGGATTGGACGAGGTAATCCCTAGACTCCCTTCTTACTCTATGATTTTATAATTGTTTAAAATATGACCTATAGAAAGCCAGAGAAAAGGCTATAAAGTAAGGTGAAAGGGGTAAAAAAGAAAGTTAAGCTTTGTTACACATTTAAGTTCACTTGGGCATTAAAGGTAGAGGATTATAGATAGCCTCAACTTTTGATCACCATTGAGCCCAAAATTTATGTTGTTAAGTGAGAAATTTGTTCAGTGAGTTTTGCCCCATTTTACACTTTTCTTGCCACATTTGTTAGGTGAATCGTGTTAGTTGTTAAATTAGGAACATGGTTGCTAAGTGAATCTTGTTTCTCCATTGACTTTGCTTGTCAGAAGGTTACAAAAAGGGAATCACATGACTCCTGAACACTGCAACCGTCATAAATGTTAAGTCAGTTGTCAAGCATCTGAGTGTAAATTACATGACCATGCGATGCCGCAATGGTCATATGTGAGAAAAATGCGAAGCTACTATTTTCAGTGACTTTGTAACTTTGAACAGTTACTAAACAAAGTTCTGTAAGTCGAGATCTACCTGTATTTCAAAGATACTGAGGTAAACTTCAAGAAAGGATTTGAAGGAAATAAGGCGTCAATCAAATATTATGATAGGCATCATTTGTATGGAGAACCACCCTTTTTTTTTTTAAAGAAAAAGAAAAAGTGAGGGAAAGGCCCACGGTCCGGAGAGTCATAGCTGTAACACCATCACAGTAGCCAGGGGTAAACATTTCCTCATTATTTACATCATCTTATTTCCTTTACTCTTTGCCTTTTACTCTTGCTCAATGAAGACATTTTCACAGATTTTTACTAGGTAAAATAGGTATTTTATATCTCAACTGTGCTCTATTAAAAACAAGACTACGGTGATCCTACAGCAAGTTCCAAAGCAACAGGGTTGGAACCAAAGCTAATGATTTTCTTGCTGAGAAAAAAAACCAGAATGCTCAAGGTAATGTGGCAGAATGAGTCAGAAGGCAAAAGTGGGAGGAAAAGGAAGAGAATTTCAGCTGAACCAGAAAAAACGTAAATGCCAAGTTTGGCCTAGCGGTTAAGGCAGCAGTCTAGAAACTGTTAAGACCATGAGTTCTAGTCCTACCCTAAGCATGAAGACAGCTGGGTGAGCTTTGGGTAGTCTTTTTCAGCCCTAGGAAGCAGGCAATGGAAAACTACATCTGAAATTTTGTCAAGAACACTGCAGGGACTTGTCCAGGCAGTCACCAGAAACCAGTGTGAACTTGAAGGTGTTAAATATATATATAAATAAATAAGAACAGATGCCAAGAAGCTAAGCAGTGACGGTATTGGAGAACGAAGATTATCTAACATTAAAGCTTGGAAATATGTTTGAAAAGGAGTCAGGATGGCAATATGCCACCATAATCTAAAGATTCATTGAAGAATATAGTTCTACAGAACATACAAAATATATATGCTGTGCTGTATCTCAGTACTGTATTCCGTAAGGTGCACAAAAATTGTAAATCCTTCATGGACAAGGAAGTGGGTGGGCAACTGGCTGCTTAGCCATCCAAGACCTGAACTCAACAATTATTAAAGTGATAGAAAGGAGCTAATACAGCATGCTAACAATTATTCATGCATCCTGAGAGAAAGCAACCTTATCCATGGATCAACATTTTGAACAACACCTTGAATCATCACAGATATAAGAAGAAAGAATGTCAGTGACGTTCTGTGTATAGATTTCCATTGCTTGAATGCATCTAAGTTCAATAATGTAACAAACGATGTAATAGGTCTTGTCTCAACACTCATGTACACCGAGGCAACTGAAATTCCTTTGGATCTTCTGCTTTGGAGAAACAGACTTTTATTTACTAAAGAGAGATGATGGAAAAAACTGACTTGGAAAAATTAACTGCATTAGAGAACTGCATTCTTGTGGGGGATTATATTAGTACTCCTTTAAAACTGCAAGGCTTTTAAAAATCAAGTCTCAGTCATTATTTATATTATATTATTGCTCTCCTATTTGAACAGACATCACTTGATGGCCACAATTAATGAGCTCCGGCCTTTTTTCTAATTAAGGAACAAAGATTCTTGTATGCTTAGTACAGAAAGGCACTGTCTCCAGAAAGCATTTAACTAGAGAAGAAACCTTCTAATTACTTTACAATAGGATTTCTGATATATATGAACATAATAGGTTCTAGAAATTAAAAGCATTTTGCAACATCAGTTATAACTAAGCTTTTAACCAACATGGTGAAAGGGTCGTAAATCATCTCATCCCAAATAACACTACTAATAATAACAACTTTTAGATATTATTTATATTTTTCTAATTATTGTATTTGTACTTGGCCTAATGAGAATGCAATGTATAAATTATATTATGACTGCGGAACATCATATCTGAAAAGAAGAATAATTAGCAGGTAGCTATTAAAGTATAAAATACCTTTAGAGTACAGTCGATTAGGATTCAAACATGTAATTAAGAAAGCCAGAAAGATAACCTCACTTTATACGGTAATTAGGGCTGTTGGAAATAGGATACTATCTCTTAAAGTGTTACCAATATACCACACCGCTAAATAATCTGTGCTGTTGGGAAGCAATACTTGCTATCAAGGGCAAAGCTGCTATACACTGAGGTAACGGCAAATGACAGACTGTGGTTCAAGTCCATTAGCTGCTATGTGATAGGAGCCCATTCACTAGCACACGACCTGTGAAAAATCTTAGATCTCTTTAAATCTTTGAATTGGATTGCCGCATTAATTCTTAAGAACTGCAATCCTTCAACCAAGTCAAATTACCCTCATTAACAGGGGGGAAAAAACTGCCTCTGCAATGTTTTTTAAAAAAAGATATTTATTACCTATAATCACTTCCCTTTGCTTCTTTTCTAGAAGTATTAAAAATGGGTGGAAAAAACAGACTGGGGTGGGTGGGTGGGAGGAAGGGAAACCCAG
>JANHFL010009572.1:130447-144749 GCA_032468155.1 Oxyrhabdium leporinum | reverse complement strand
CCTCCCTCCCTCCCTCTCTCTCTCTCTCTCTCTCTCTATATATATATATATATATATATATATATATATCACCATTTTAAAATTATTTAGTCTTAGTGAAACTGTAGTTTCAAATAAACACCCTCAGCATGGTTTAAAAATTAAAAAAAAAAGAGTTTTTAGATTAAAGTTCCAAGAAATATTGTATTATGTTTACAACTCAAAAATACATTACATATTTTAATTAAAGTGCAATTATTGTGTAGTTTATGACTCATACATCCTAAATCCAGGTAAAAATACTATAAACTAATTACCCCAATGATGTTAAAATGGTTTACAGTCCTTTTATGGGCTTTTCTACTTAAATTACTACTTTTCCAACCACATGTAAAATGTATGACATCTTCTGTATCAGTTTGTAAGAGAAAGAGAGAGAAAAAGATACAATTTCATCTGATCTTGGCCTAAACAACTCTTAATCATAGCTGGAGCATATATGATGGAAAGCCTTGGAGTCATGTTTCAGCAAGAAAGCAGTACAAAAACAGTTATATTTATGATCTTTTGTTTTCTTTTCACTATTATTAAACATGAATCCAGCTCAAACCCAAACGGAAAAATGATGCCATTTGGGTTCCCTCGTCATCATGTGATAAGCATGAGGAATATATATGCAGTAGCCAAATGGCCAGTAGACAAAACACCCCCTCCAAGTGACGTACTGTTTTCCATAAAGCACAGACATAATCAAAACAACAGAACTGCTGCAAACAAAAACAAATTCACGTTTCCCATCAGCATTCCAGACAGAGCAATTTTACGAGAAGAGAACAAGAAAGGAAGGGATCAAGAACGGAAAGAAAAAAGGATGAATAGATTGGGGAGACAGTCAGAGCACTTGGACAAGTGACAACCTTTATTTAAAAAGAGAAACACTACTACAAACAAGATTTACATGGCTTGCTTTTATCACAAACAGGTAACCCACTGTATACTTGTACAATTTTATATTAGAGTCAATCCACTTGCAAAGGTTGAATAACTGAATCCAGTTTCAATCTGATTTCTTGGGCATCATGCCAGTAAATTACTTTGATGTCCAAATGCACGGCGTATCTATGTATCTAACTTATATGGTTATAACCTGGCTTCTTTTTTCCCCCACTCAAAAGTGAAATCCACCCCAAGGCCCTGGTCTCTTTCACAGGAAAGCACTAAGGTCACAGGCTAGGTGGCAAAAGGATGAGGTTTTTACCCAAAGTAACGGAATGGGAACAATTACAAGAGAAATTTCAGTGCTTCAGGTCTCAAACAGATTTTCCAAAAAAAGATCAACACTTCAACATATACCTTACCTCGATGAAAACTATCCCTTCAGAATATGAACATCTGCATCTCTTCTTTAAAAATACATACATAATAAAAGTTTTTAAAAGTGGATTGATGTCAAAGTCAATGTATGTGCTCCTGAAAAGTTACAGTAATCTCTATGTGCAGTTGAAATACCTAGCTATAAATTGCAGTAGTGTGGGGAATATCAGCAGCTGCGTTTTACTGTTTCTGCTAAACAGCAGACAGTATCTCCATCAGAGTGAATTCTTGTCAGCTGTGCTCTTTGCTAACACAATTCCTATGTTTTGCCTGGCAGTAAATGGAGGCTTCTACCCCAGCATCATCTAAACAACTCTGTTAACATTTGCCCTCAAGCGTCTCTCTCTTTGTCCAGTCCCTGTCTTCTAACAGATGTCATCCAAGTCTAATCAAGCATAAAATGGTCATAAATATTTCTTTCTGGTAGATTTCACATTCGCATTTCATGCAGGGACATGATATTTTTCTGCTACCTCCAGGGAGTACCTAATGCAAAAACCAGTTACTTACATTCAAGGCTCATGTGCCTTTTCTAAAATGCTGCACATGTTCTCAAAGAAGCATAAAACACACACAAACACACACACCACACAAATACACACTATCTTCTTTTGTTTAACAGCTCCCTTTAAATGATGTGCACTAGAGTTTACACTGAGATATATCATCAACTTCTGTTTTAATGTGAAACGTAAAAAGCCGTAACATACTATTCTTAGAAAATCCAACACAATGGAACCATCTTAATTATTACCCAAAGGAGATTTTGCTCATAGATATTTAATTGAACAAATAAGCTCTTTAATAAATGGCTGAACGAAGAATTCAGCTTCCTATTGTGATTGACTTCTTGCACAATTTTACAACCTATTTCATCATATTTAGTTGAAAGAATAAAACAAATGTTTAATATAAATTTGAAGTTCATTCCCATTTAACAGATGAAGGGGGAAAAGGGTAGATAAGTGTAAGACAAAACTGATTTCCAATACTTAAACTTCAATCATTCACTGGGTTACTACGTATGCTAATTAATTCAGCCCGCTTAAGAAAAGAAAGAAAACACAGGGAAATCTTATTTGTTTCTGGCAAACTTCACAGTTAACATGTCAGAATGTAAAATAATATCAAGAGATTATTTTCAAATCCATATGTCTATTTGTTACCTCCCTCCCCCCAGGTTATGTTTGTCAAAACATAAATCTTAAATAGCTGTTAAAAACAAGCTAGAAATGCTCAGTGATACAGATCACAAAGAAATTCTTTCTCCTATAGTCTTTCTTCATTACAAGCCTAATATTTGATTATTCTTAATCAAATCAAGCTTGCAGACAAAAAGTTTCCTTTTTTTAAGTTAATGAGATGTGGTTATGTTGACAACAGATTGCAAAACCTTTTAATTTTGATTCCTGCAGGCTGGGCTGGCGTCCTTTACAATAGCTCCTACTGTATGAATGAGTTAAATTTGCCAAAAGGAGTTTTGTAGACAAGTGCCTATTTTGAAGCCTCACTGATTAAAATAAAACAACCCCACTGGTATCAATTTAAATACCATAAACTATTACAATAGTTTGACTCTCATGTTTTCCTAAGAGTACCTTTAATTTCAACTGGATGGAACTTTCACCTCAAACATACACTTTGTTTAAGAACACGTCTTTCCATCTTGGAAAAATTCTGGCTTTTGATGCAATTATGCAATATTTGTCCTGCATTAGACAGCCCTGTGAAGGAGAGCTAATTGAGAAAGCTCAAAAGGACAAAACTACTGAGACAAGCAGCAAATTTACACTGCTGATCTGGAGCACCCATGTTCGGATTAAGGTTGGGTTTTTTTTTGTTTTTTGTTTTTTCATTCTGAATCCATTAGAAACTCTTTCATAGCTCCCATTAGCCCAAGTCAAATGTGTCTGTCCCCATCCTGGAAGGAATAGGTGTAACCCTGGCAAGAAGTTCCAAATTCTTTTGACTTTTCAAAGGATTTATTTCTTTTTGGCAGGTATTCAGACAGCACAGCTGTTCTGTAACATAAGCAGATGTGGCACCAAAAGGGGGGGGGAGTGTTTGGCACTAAGAGGGTTATATCTATTTAAGGGGTTAAATATGCAATTACTCCTGACTAAAGCCAGAGAGACATAGATAAACAGAAGGAATGAAGTCCCCAGCTTCCATTCAGGAGCCTTCATCACGTTACTACCAGACAGAAAAGTCTTTAAGTACCATTTTCAGATGTTAAATCATTGTTCTTGCAGCACATATTCTTGTTATTCCTGGGGGAGCAATCTCTGAAGACAGCGTGCTAACAAATGCAATCCAGTAAACAGGCATTTTCCTTCTTGTTGTTAGTATCTTTATGTTCCAGCTCCCAGTTCTGTCATCCATGCCTTCTCTCTGCTTTCAAGTTAAAATACTGAATGAACATTGTCATCTATTATCCAGAGTGTGCGTGTAGATTATAAATAAGAAATAAAAGTGACTTTCAGTACATTGCTTTTGCATTAGCGAGTTCCCTTCTCTGTTCCCTCCTCTGTCCTTCATATTTTGCCACCAATATTACAACTAGAAATCAACCTGCCTTGTGAACTTGGAAAGACACAAGCTAGAAATTAGGTATATACACAGGAAAGAAAGAAGCTGTACTGTTACAAACAATGCCTGCTTTTAAAGCTTTTTTTCTATTTGGTTTTAAATACAAACCTTTAACCCTTGCCTCTAAAAATCCTACTTGAGACAAACTTGTTGAGACAATCTTCAAGAACTGGGCAGAAGAAAAGAAAAATGTACAGATGGTGGCACAAAACTAGGCAATATGAAATATTTTTGAATTGAACTCTTAAGACAGGTACTGCTTCTCCCAAAGCAAGAGTTAGCTTCTGGCTTAGGAAGTTAAAAAGAAATAAGGTTCTGGCTGAATCTGTTCGAAAGCCTCCATCCTACCCATGTCAGTTCAAATAGGCAAATCAGAACTTTGGAGAAAGGAAAACTCTATCCTTTCCCTAAGATTGGAGAAGATGGGGAATTGTTATTCTTTGCCTTATCATTCATAGGGAATAACACTCTACGTAAGAAAAATCCATCCACCAATACTTCTACAGAGTACCATCAAGGAAATGAGCAAAATTTTGCAGAGTGGGTATGCCTTCATGTGCTATGTCTGGTTCATGATGATTTATGTTCTTTAGCAGGGAGAAAAACACTTCTCCATAAAGGAGGGGAAAAAGGCAGAGTATAAATGCTTGCAGTCACATTTAGCTCTTATAAAGGTACAGTCAGCAGTTGGTTGTCACTTGGACAAGACTATGTAGGAGCAACAGCCTAATTGCAAGCATTAGTACAATTTCAAATCAATGCCTCTTCTTCCAGGCAAAAGTGGTCGAGAACTGTTTTGCTATAAATTCTAGTTCCTTTCTTGTTCAAACTCTGCTATCATGGGACCTATCAAAGATAGACTTATGCTGCTGGTATAAGTTTAGCAGAACAGCTTCTTTGTTCTGGTATATAATGTATCCAAATTGGTCCATTATTTACAGAGTTTTGACAACTTTCCTCCAAGCAACCTATACCTTGTCACACAGTGATGTGTGGTTTTGAAGATGACCTTCAAAGTTATACAGGAGCTAGCATACATGCCTATCTTTTTTGTTAACCTGTATACAACTTCTGACATAGGTGGATATGACCAGGATGCTTTAAGTGGACACTGGGAAAAAAATGAAAAATAGTCTTATGACTGGTCTAGTTGCTATGGATGAGACTGAGATCATCTCATTGGCAATGTTTTGTCGAAGTAACTACAGGGCAAAAAACAGAGGAAGAACTTATACATACTTACCTTTTAAACAGAATTGTATTCACTTCTATGTTACGGAAATGCAATCAGAGATTAATAGCCCTTATTTGCATTCAGGTGGCAAGAATACCGAAAGTGCAAATGAAAAGGGCCCTTTTTCTGTTTTTTCTTTCTACCTTGATAGCAATCTGACCTGGCAGAGATAGTTTCTTGTCTTATTAACAAGAAGCTTGATTGTTCCACTCCATATTCCTTGATTCTGCATGTTTCCTGCCAGAAGGTAAGGATGAAGGATCAACTAAAAGAAAGGATATCACCTAAACTTGCTAATCTCCACCCAATTAAATTTATCAGGAGCACTTTCTGATAGTGAAGGAGAAAGACTCCAGAACCTAAAAAAATATACCGGGATTACTAAATTGCTGTCCTAATTCAAGAGGTCAAGTACACTTAAAATCAAAAAGGCCATCCATGTAGCATCACCACACCAGTGGACATTAATGGTTATTATGGATAAGAATCTGTTTCTCAATATTAAAATGCAGCACTCAGTGAAAACTATCTTCTTTTTTATGATACAGTTTGGGAATTCCACCCTCCAGATTGCTAGAGAAATGTGATACTATCTCATAAAATAAATGCATCTGCCCCAGAAGTACAGCTCCCAAATGCCTAATAAATTAGAACCATGCACTTTTCCCACCATTTTGTTTCTCTCTAGAAAATGATCATTAAAGTTAAAACAATGTTTTAATAAAATATGTAACTGAAGCTAGTTGTAGATATATTACTAAACTCTATCTCCTACAACACTACTTACTGTATAAGAAAAGGAAGACAAAGAACTTCTTATCCCTGCTTAAAAAGCAAGGATCAGGTAGGCAGAAAAACAGAGCCACCGAGATGGCTTCAAGATATTGAACACCTGTTCACTTTAGATGAATTCAAATCACCAGGACCTGACAGATTACATCCCAGAGTTTTGAAGGAACTGGCAGATATGACCACAGAACCATTGCACTATAAAAAGCTGGAGAATTACCACAAGACTGGAAAAGAGCTGGTGTGGTTCCTGTCTTCAAAAAAAACCCAAAAATAAAAAAGACAGATCCAGGAAACTACAGACCAATCAGCTTGACATCGATACCTGAGAAGATCCTGGAAAAGATAATCAAGCAACAGATCTGCAAACACCTAGAAGCAAGCAAAGTTATAACCAGAAGCCAACATGAGTTTGTAAAAATCAGATCATGCCAAACAAATCTTATTTCATTTTTTGACGAAGTGACTAAATTAGTGGACCAGCGCAATGCAGTGGACATAGTATACTTGGATTTCAGTAAGGCATTTGACAAAGTAGACCACAATTACTCCTTGTTAAACTTAAAAAATGTGGAATACACAGCATAATTATCAGATGGATTTGTAATTAACTGACAAATCACCCTCAATGTATAATCCTTAATGGAACTACATCTACATGGAGGGAAGTAACCAGACAGGTACCTCAAAGTTCTGTTCTAGGCCCAGTACTTTTCAATTATCTTCATAAATGATTTAAATGAGTGAGCAGGAGGACAAATTTGCAGATGATACTAAGCTGGCAGGAATAGCTAACACCCTAGATGATGGGCTCAAGATCCAGTTGGATCTTGACAAACTTGAATCCTTGGCCCTATCTAAGAAAATGAAATTCAATGTAGAAAAAAGTAAGCTCTTACACTTAGTAAAGAAAAACCAAAAGTATAGGTACATATTAGGTGAAACATTGTTTAATAGCAATAATTGTGAGAGGTATCTTGGAGTCCTAGTGAACAATTAATTAAATATGAGTCAGCAGTGTTGGCGGGAGCCAAAAAAGCCAATGCAATCCTAGGTTGCATTAACAGAGGGATAGAATCAAGATCACATCAGGTACTAGTACCACTGTATAAATCCTTAGGAAGGCCACACCTCGAATACTGCATCTAGTTTTGGTCACCACACTATAAAAAGATGTTGAGAATCTAGAAAAAGTACAGAGAGCAACAAAGATGATTAGGGGCCTGGAGACTAAAACATATGAAGAACTGTTGCAAGAACGCAGCATGACTAGTTGAGTGAAGAGAAGGACCAGGGGCGATATGACAACAGTATTCCAATATTTGAGGGGCTGTCACAGAGAGGAAAAAGACAATCTATTTCCCAAAGCACCCGAAGGCCAGACAACAATGGAAGGAAACTAATCAAGGAAAGATTCAACCTAGAAACAAGAAGAAATTTTCTGTCAGTGAGACCAATCAATCAATGGAGCAGCTTGCATTCAGAAGTTGTGTGTGCTCTAACACTGAAAGTTTTCAAGAAGAGATTGGACAACCATTTATACAAAATTGTATAGGGTCTCCTTCTTGAGCAGGGGATTGTACTAGATCAGGGGTGTCAAACTTGCGATGACACATCACATATTGCAACTTTTTTCCCCTTCACTAAATCGGGGATGGGCGCGTCCAACATGTGACACACCTGGCCCACAGGCCATGAGTTTGACACTCCTGTACTAGATGACCTCCAAGGTCCCGTCCAACTCTTATTCTGTTATATTCTCCAAAGTTAGGGAAAGTGTTTTTTTTGTTGAGATATGATGGATGAATTGTTCCATGAGAGCTAGTTAGGATGGTTTTTTTTTGTGCGACTTGACAGCAAATTAGCAAATTAGCAATAGCACTTGGACTTATATACCGCTTCATAGTGCTTTTACAGAACACTCTAAGTGCCTCCAAAAAAATCTGGGTCCTCATTTTACCAACCTCAGAAGGATGGAAGGCTGAGTCACCCTGAGCCCCATCAGCATCAAACTCCAGGCAGTGGACAGAGTTGCCTGCAATACTGCATTCTAACCACTGTGCCACCATATCTTAATGAAAAGACCAATGTTGAATTTAAAAAAATGTATTGCTTATATGTGTTCACCCAAGTTGATCTATACCAAATTGATCTACAATGGATATAATACTACATAGCAAGTTTTTGCAGACATCAACAGATCATTGAATATGATCACCACCACAAAATAAAAAGTGGTCTTTTTTTTGTCTCATTTTAATTTACAATTGATGACATCCTAAAAGCACCATAATATTCTGGATACATTTAATAAACTTATTTTTCATTTATTACATCAAAGAGTTGTTCTTTCATTCATAGCCTTGCATTCTATGTAGAACAAACACAGCTAGTTAACATTTGAAAGAATTAAATATTTGAAAGAATAAAAAGAAGCACTCTCTGTGAGTAAAGAAACACTGTTAATCATGGTTAAGCCTTTATAATCCAGTCTTCACACAAGTTAAAAGTGAAGTAGCTTCAAAAGGCCTCTGATAATCAACAGAACTTGGAATAATTTCTGATAAAATAGGGAGATGTATGTTTCATTACATAGATTTCTTCCCTGTTGTGAAAAGCCCACACAAGAATGAATGTCACTCCCTGTCCTTGTCTGTCTGCTCTTCCACTCCTAAATAAGCTTTATGTTTTGAATGAACATGTACCTATGAAGAGTGCCAATCAGATTCTCAGAGTAGCCTGCTTTCAGCTTCTCTAGAAAACATGTTTAGGGCCAATTTTATGTAGTGGTGAAGGCACCAGGCTAGAAACCAAGAGACCACGAGTTTTTGTCCTGTTTTAGGCTCAAAGCCAATGGGGTGATCTTGGACCAGTCTGTCTGTCTGTCTGTCTCTCTCTCTCTCTCTTAGCCTTTGGAAGCAAGTAAGGCAAAACACTTCTGAAAATCTTGTCAAGAAAATTGTCAGGACTAGTCCAGGCAGCTGCCAAGAGTCAACACTGACTTCAAGGTACAAAATAAATTAATATATAAAATACGTATCATGTGTATAATTTCTTGTATTTCCTGATTATCATATTAAATAATAATAGATCCATGTTTACCATATCTTGAAAGCTAATAATTTCACTGACAACAGTACTTAAAAGTCACCAAAGAAACAGAGAAAACAGTGCCTTCCAGCTGTGAATCCAAGATTTCTGTGCTTGCAGTCACATGTTTTAAAACGTACATAACAATTCAGTGTCTTTCAACTATACTTTCTTGCACTGTTCTGGCTCTCTTATTTTAGGGAACAACTTTTTAGAAGGAATACAAGATTGGAATATTCCTGTGGCCCTTTGGATCATAGGAAATCACTTCTCCAATATTGATTCAAATGAACCAAAGGGAAAGAAATATTCTGACTCTGTCATTTACATTCTTGGTGAGAACTAATTTACAACATTAATACTGGACAGTCTTTATCCATTTAATTGGGATTTATATAATACAGAAGTTCTTTTAGAACTTACTAACAATTGAGATTTTTTTTATGTATACAGCATAAACATACAATATGTAAGTATATAATGACCATTGCTAGTTATATCCATTGCCAAATAAAATAACTCTTAGTTATAAATTAAGGTTTCATATTGAAATGGAATGAAGTGTTTGTGCATTCACATGCACCCAGAAAAAACTGGGAAAAGTTTGTGAAACAGGTGTGTAAGCTTTAGATATGGTTGCTTTAACAATCTTTGAGTTTTATATATCCTCACATACACTTCAGAGATTTTACCAAATAAGATACTTGGAAAGTACTGTGTAATATTAGTAATAACATGTGTTTTTATTATTACTGGTCTTGGATTTCAGAATCGGTTGTATCATGAAAGCATACTAGAACATAAGCCAACTTGAGTGACATTTGTTTTTCCAAAATCCCTCCAACAATGGTCATCTGAATTTTAGCATTTTATTGTGTATTACCCATTCCTATTCTATTCAATATATGAAGAATGCTGGAAGATCTGTTATATTTTGCAATGCCTATTGACACCTTATCTGTCTATATGGTTATATCCCAGATAAAAATTTAGCAGGAGTTAAACAAAAGGCATTTGGGAATTCCAGAACAATTGTGGTCTTTTTGCCTGTGATAATACCAGGCTGATCTACAAAGATTTCCTAACAGGATGTCCCAATGATCCTGGCATCTCCATACTATCAAATCTTAATCTGCAGGCTACTGTTAACTAGCAGGAAAATGAAATGCAACAGTTGGCCACTATAGCTACACCAATAAATTCCTACATAAATCTCTTATCAGTACTGATTCTGCATCATCTATAACCCATCTGTCAAAGCATCAATCAACTATATTAATATCCCATTACACAATTCACAACTCTATGGCCAGTAAGAGACCACAATATCTTCCTCACTGCAGATCAATGTAAATCAATCATCCTTAGTACAGAATTCCCAAGAGCAGAGTTTTATGATACTCTACCTTCACTCCCCGCCCTAGAGTTCCATGCACAGCACTTTAAGTATTTAATGATATAATCTTTTCTAAAGGGGCCAATATGTGAGTGATTGAGAAAGCCTGCAAGTGGAAACGAAACTTCCCAAGCAGGCAGATACTGCTATCCTGGCATATTTTTCCTCTTCCAAAGTACAAGAGACAAAGATCTCCTGAGGATACTTTATACTTCAAAAAGGACATAATGTCCATAGAAATTTTATGGGTGACAACACCAGGTCTTAATAAGTAATTCAGTACTGACTGCACGTTCAGGGAGAAATACAGATGGAAACAGAAAATGAAACTAGAACAATACCTAAAACAGAAAATATGGTAGCATAATTGCAAGAAAAATAATATACTTGTCACCAACAGGACGTCAGGAACTGATCAGAGAGAAATACAAACCTGAATTTAATCCTAAACAGTGTTCAAGATCTTGCAACTTCATGGGAGTTAAGAAAGCTTAAATGAGAGGAATTCTTGTAAGACTTGGAACGAGCCAGAAAAAAGAACATAATAGAAATCATAACTGGAAGAGAAAAAAAAGGAGTAAGAACAAGTTTACAAAACCAATTCAGGCACTGAAAAGCACTGAAAAGTTAAACAAAGTCAAACAACAGTTAGACTTATTGGAAATGGAAGAACTCCAAAATAAGATAAAATAAATCAAATAAAACCACACTGAAAACACAAACACATCAGAAAATGTCTCAGGCATCAAATCAGAAAAAAGAAAGGGCGGAGGACAGTAATAGCAATAGCGAAAGGAGAATAAATGTTACTGCAATTATTTATTAAATTTATATGCCCCCATCTCATTTAGAAGCAACTCTAGGCAGTTTACAACCAAGTAAAAGCAATAAGATAAAACATTAAATAATAAATATTTACATTAAAATTAACAAAGCTGACCAAGAAGGGAGCAGGATACCCATGGTGTGGAGGTTGAATCTCAGTCCATTTACCACCTCCAATATGACATACCCTCATTTTATAATGTATTTTTAAAAATTATACTACACCTTACCTCTTGCATCTTTGTTTTTGATCTCCTACTTTGTACAATGCTCAAGCAATCATAAAAATAATCAAATGTCCCTTAAACAAAATCTTGCATGACATTATATTGACCACAGTAGTAGTATGTTTCATCTACAACAAAACCTGAGTAGCTTACAAAATCTAAGATAAAACTATTAAAAATATAGGCAAAACAAGGCAGGCTGGATTAAAAATAAAATCCATTAAAACACAAGGAAAGACATATCATTCCCAGACCTGGGACCAAAGCCAGGTTTTAAAGGATTTCTGGACCTTCTGGAGATGGGCGCCACAGACGAGATGGGTGACACCTAAATCAAAGAAATAAATATGGGGGTTGCTACATAAGTGTGGGGATCATGAAGAGAAGCTTGCTAGCCTGGTTTCACATGATCACAATACTTAACAGTATAGTCTCTGGAAGAAAGAAAAAAAAAACCTGAATTTTTATCACCCACATAGCAATAAATAAAAAAGAGTTTTAGACTAGTGCGTGTATGTATATCTGTCTATTCTTATCCATTTAAACAATTCTGGAGTCTGTATGTCTGTGCATGTATGTTTTTAAAGACAGAAAATTATAATGGCTAACAAATGCACACAGTAGTGATACAGATGGCAATGCTCAAATTACCCTTATGAAATAAACCCTGAATTTTCTTTCTATTTTTATACATTTTAATTGACAAGAAATATTTGGTTTGCCTGGGTCCTGAAGCATGAAAATGAGCTTGTGCGAATCAAGTTTAAATTTAAAAGCAGTGTGAAATGAGCTGCTTATAAGGGCTTCCAATTACAGAGTTAATGCTATTTTAATTTACAGAAAAGTTAGTGATTTCTTGCAATTTACAAGTAAATTTGTCCTAAGTGGCGAATAGTTAATCTGACCTGTCTTCCCAAATTCACAGCTTGTTGTTGGTGTTACTGTTGTTTCAATAGTGACTGTTCCTATGATGCCTATTATTTATAAATTTGCATTATGTAAAATGTTGTTGTTTCATACTGACTTTCCATCTAGAGGAAACTAATTTTGGTACTGCTTATTTACAGAATAATTTGTTTTTCTCAAATTTGAGAATTTCATTTTTTTTTGAGTGATGCAATGGTTAATGTTTACCCTCAACCACAGAAATTCAATGGGGCATGGGCCTGCAAGGGTATGATACCACCACCCAGAGTAAATTAGTTAGGTCATATTGAAGTCTCTTAACCCAACTCACTTCATAGGGTGGTGATAGATAAAATGAAAAGAGTCAGGTCTGAATTGTCTTGAGCTCTTAAGGAAAAGGCAGGATATAAACATACAAAATGGAATTAATAAAATGTATTGAGATATTAAGTATATTTGGATTGATTTCAATCTGTCACCCTCACTGATGCTGAATGTTTGAGAATACAAGAGCAGCCATTACTCTTGATTAATGGAAGTTAGGATGTCAAAGGCTTCATGTTTTTGCTAGAAGCCAAAAGAAAGGGCAGGTATGCAGTGTTATGTGATAAAAATAATTGACTTTGGGGCAAGGTGTCATTAAGGAGGCTGATTACACCCAGCTCTGTTCTTTGTGACATCTGATTAGGAAATATCATGCATAATCTAAACGGATACTTGAATGTAGTGAAGTCCTTATGTTGATGATAAATCGTGATAAAATAAGAACTGCTGTGGTTGAAAAATTCTTGGTTCGGAAAGTAAGAGAATTGCCTGCTGTGGATAGAGTTGCAATCAGCCCTGAAGGAATTTTGACTGTTCCTGAATCCAGTGTTGTGAATTTCAGGTAGACTTCACAGCTATAAATCCCTATTATCAATTTAGGTTGGTACATCAGACCCTTATAAGCAGTCCCTCCTGCAATAGGTTATAATTTCAATACAGAGATTCGTGTACTGATTGCTTCAAGACTGAATTATCGTAATGTATTTTCTTGTGGAAATACCCTAGGAACTAGTTCAGCAGTTTCAACTAGTATAGCCTGCAGGAGTTAGATTATGAACTTTTTATAATATTTAAATAATTACCACCTATTACATCAAAGAAAATCTGCCCCAAGCTACTAGTCTGGTAGTGATCCATATTCAAGGTCTTAGACAAAGTCCTAGACAACTTTGGACTGATTACTGTTATTACGTTTATTTTACTGTATTTATAATCTATACCAATCCCAAAGGAGTATGAGCTAGACAAAACAAAAATAACAGGATAATACCGTGAATAGCTGAAATCAGAACTGAAATCTGAAACTGAAAGCAAAAGTGAGCACAGAAAATGAAAGTGAAACTCCACTTAATTAACTATGCCCAAAAGGACACTGAAATAAAATGACTTTAACCAGTATATGGAATTGCAACAAAATGGGGCTGCAAATATTCTTGGGATGGGGGAGGGGGTATGCCATGAAAAACCTGTTGTTGTCTTATCCAAATCTTGCAAATCTCATAATAAGAAGGAACTTTCAGCAGGTTCTTTCTGAATGGATAGATAGATTCTGTACTGGCAAGGGCACCGACTAACATTTTGTGCTATGCTTATTCAGGGCTTTACAGGAAATCACCACACTTTTTACTGGGCCCAGATATTTACTAGAAACCAAAGATCATTTATGCTGCTTTGGCCTTTCCCAGACACACCTTCCTTCCTTCCTTCCTTCCTTCCTTCCTTCCTTCCTTCCTTCCTTCCTTCTCTTTCTTCTTTTTATCTTTTCTTTCCTGCTTCATCTATCTATCTATCTATCTATCTATCTATCTATCTATCTATCTATCTATCTATCTATCTATCTATCTATCT
>JANHFL010009572.1:80785-106203 GCA_032468155.1 Oxyrhabdium leporinum | reverse complement strand
CAGGTATCCTGGTCCAATGCCATGGGTCGCTTTAAAGATCATTACTAGAATCTTAAAGCGAACCCGGTACTCCACTGGCAACCAATGCAGCACAATGCTATTTTAACTTGGCTTTTGTTGTTTGTTGTTTTGTTTTAATTGGGATTAAGTATCCAGTGCTAAAACAACATCTTCTGCTCCTTTTTAGGACAAAGCTGTTCCAGTACGGTATGGTTTGAATCATGCTCTATGTGTCCCTTTTTGACCATTTTTAGATGGTAAGCCTCTGTGGACAATAGAGTACAGTGGCTATGGACATCATAGTAACAAATTCTAGGCCAATCAAGGAAAGAACAGAATTTTCCATATGGGTTGCAGCATAAGCAAAAACAGAGACAAAACATACAGATTTCATTCTATTGGACCACACGATATTCAAGTATCCTTTGAATGCTGGAAATGTGACATTAAAGACATTCACATGCTAAAATACATTCTGAAATTATAACAAATCTGTTGGATCAAGCAGATTTTTTTTAAATTTTTAGACTTTTTTTTTTAGAAAAAGATCTATAGGAGCCGTTTCCGCAGTTTACCCAAACATATACTATGAAGGTTCTGTACTACAAAGGAAAAGAAAAAAATAATAATTGTCCTTCATCAGATTAGATGCATCTCTTTCCAATGTCATTATCAACTATTATCTTTCAAAACTAAGCTCTAGGGAAAATATTAATTTATGTATTTATTTACTTATTCAATTTGGAAACTGATTGTTTTCAAAAAAAAATATGGATGAATTAAAATACACTTGAATGGAAAAAACCCAAGCAATAAAAATGTGCGCAGCTCAAAGAGTAAACAACCAAACATAACTGAAACTAACAAAAATTAATGTAGGTACAGTATCCACCTGGTCCCTTGTTGTTGTAAAATAACAATACTAACAATTTGTCTACAAGTTAGCAAGTTGATAACAGTACAATCTGATACAACATTTTGCATATCAGTCAAAGGATATGTAAAATATTGTTCAATTCCATGCATATACTACTGAGACCACATACTTCTTATATAAGGTATTTGAGTCTACATTAACTGATTATGTTGATATGTCTTCTTTCATTACGAAGCAGGCAATTAAAAAAATCAACAGCAGAAGCCAGGCATGAAAATTTCCTTTAGTATCATTATGCTTCACAATCTATAACTGTGTTATTCACTGGTTTTCACATGGCTAATAATAAGTTTAACTGATGAGGATTTAACAGAATAGCAGACTTGGACGGGACCCTGGAGATCTTCTAGTCATGAGCCACGGTGGAGCAGTGGTCAGAGTGCAGTACTGCAGGCTACTTCTGCTGCCTGCCAGCTGCCTGCAATTTGACAGTTCAAATCTCACCAGGCTCAAGGTTGACTCAGCCTTCCATCCTTCCTAGGTGGGTAAAATGAGGATCCAAATTGTTGGGGCAATATGCTGACTCTGTAAACCACTTAGAGAGGGCTGTAAAATAATATAACCCTAACCCTAAGTGCTATTGCTAGTCCAAATCACTGCTCAAGCAGAAAACCCATCTCAGACAAATGGTTGTCCAATCTCTTCTTAAAAACCTCTGGTCATGGAGCACCCACAACTTCTGAAGGCAAGTTGTTCCAGTGATTAATTGTTCTGTCAGGAAATTTCTCCTTAGTTCCAGGTTGATTTTCTCCTTGCTTAGCTTCCATCGATGCTTCTTGTCCTGCCTTCAGGTGCTTTGGAGAATAGATTGACCCCACTCTTTGGGCAGCCCCTTAGATATTGAAAGACTGCTATCATGTCACCCTTTGTCCTTCTTTTCATTGAACAAGACATACCCAATTTCTGCAAGAGTTCTCTGTATGTTTTACTGTCCAGTCCCCTAATCATCTTTATTGCTCTTCTCTGCACTGAGTCTCAACTTCTTTATTATATTATGTTCACCAAAATTGGATGCAATATTCCATGTTTGGTCTTACCAAGGCATTATGAAGTGGTACTAACACTTCATATGATCTTGATTCTATTTAACATAATAAGCTTTAGATAGAATTGGGAAAGATACAAATTAACAAGCAAAATAATGCAGAGGTAAAAACTCTTTTTTTAAATGTTATTTTCATGTCTTTTTGTATTTGGCTGACTTAATAGAGTGAGACTAAGACAATAGCTCCCAAAGAAAGATAGCCCTATTACTTTACAATAATACTGTAGTAAATAATGAAAATAACAACTAGAATTTTGTCATATGAGACTTCACAAAGGCCAGGCACAATGCATATTTGCTGTTATGCAAGTACCACCCTCCTCTACTGAATTTTCATAATTATAAGAGAAAGGCGTAAATTTTCTAATGCATGGCAGCTCAAAAAGTAATCAAGGGAATGAGCCTGAGGGCTATTTTAATGTATGCAAAGCTAGTGACCCACAGTAAATGGGAGGTAGGCTTCAATGAATGCAAAGTAATGCACACATACTAAAGACCTGGTCTGATGAGGGACGGCTAAAATTAACACCCAATTAATTTCCAAATTGACAAACAAATGAAACCCATAAATCTACTTTCTCATTAATTTTCTTGTGGTATAATTTAAAGCAGTAATATGAGAGCAAAACTGAGCATTATCCATCATAAATATCAAAAAAGATAGCACTGTAACACCATAAATTATGCATATTACCTGTTGTTAAAAATGATTAATGCATTATCAACTTTATCACACACTGTCTATGTCTAGACATATCTGAAATCTGAAATTTCATTTAGTACTTCAAAAGAGATGAAACGGATTGAATGGTGCATTTCCAGCTGTAGTTTCTCCAGCTACTTCTTTGAGAATTTCAGGACTGAAATTGGATTCATTCCAAGCTTAGGGTCAATTGAGGTACATATTGGGGAAGTGATCACTAAAACTCCAAGAGAACTGAAACAAATCATTATATCCTAAAGGCATCCTTAGCTGCTGGCGCAAAGAGTGGCATTTATAAGGGTTCTTGGTGCTTTCTGAGCATGGTTATTTTCTTGCAGACATTTCATTACCCAAACTGCGTAACATCATCAGTACTAGTAAGGATGGGGGTTTGCTTTCGGTTTATATTATAATAGCTATAATAGCTTGCCCTAACAATCTACTTTCTCACAGGGCAATCCACTAGAACATAAATTGAGAGCAAATCCCACTTCTTACTACCACTGATGATGTTACCTAGTTTGAATAATGAAACATCTGCAAGAAAACAACCAAGCTCAGAGAGCACCAAGGTCCCTCATTTCAATTCTCAGCTACAAATATTCTTCTTGCTCGGTACTAGCATTTATATATGTTCGGCAAGAAGAATAGTAACCCCCTGCGCTTTCTTGAATGAAGGAGAAAGGGAAGAAGAGTTTGGTCACAAAGAGTGGTAGTAAAAAGGTTAAGTACAAAAGCAATGAAGAAAATAGGAAAGAACAAATATCTAACACAATTCCTGTAAAACAGCCAAGAGTACCAACTTGTAAAGGCACCTAGAAATACAAATATATATAATCACACAGCTACCTGTATTTTTTTCAAGTGATCCAGAGCTTTCTTTTAATTTGAAATAAAATTTGTTTCCCCCAAATCTTTCTTTTAGTTTGACAGCTGCTTCTATCCAAGAAAGCTTATCAGGTACAATTATGTACGTTAGCATTCTTTTCCTTTCTAGATCTCTTTATGTCCAAAATGGCAATGGGTGTGTAAGAATATGGCCCAGGGTCCTCAAGAGTCACTGACAAATGGAAGATGCTTAAACCCAATAAAATATGGGAGTTAATTGCTAATTTTCTTCTAAATTCAAAATACTATCCTTGAAAGTCCTTCAGTGTTTCTGAATGTTGTTTGCTATGCAGTTTTTTATAAGCTGAAGCAAGCTAATATCTGTATGAAAAATGTTAATAGTCGACTCACATAAAACTTGTACATTTAGAGGAAGAACTGCAATACCATTGCAACTAAAGAGTCATTCTACAGTAAGTGCAGCAAACAGAAATCCTTAGCTGAATTCCATTTGCAAATGCAAATCTTTCAGGTCAGGGAACAACCTGGAAAATCTTCGCTATTACTAAAACAAAGTTCCAGTTGTCAGCTTGATTGACTGCAGGAAGTAGTTTTGACAGGCTTTTTTTGTAAGGCCCTAGTCTTGAAATATGAAAAGATTGAAATTAGGAGAAAAAACTAAAATTAGTTTTTATTCCTGGACAGTCATAAAAAGATTATATTTAATTTTAGTCCCATTTTTACCTGGGCTCCTTGACCTTTATTTATTAAAAATTGCAAATGACTTGCCTTTTAGCTATCAGAGTAGTCATCAACATTTCATACGTTACTATGTTTCTTTCTTTAATTTTAAAACCATGCTCAACTTCAAATTCAGACTTCCTCAGTATTACTCAGTCAATATTAGACAGCCAGTTTGGTACAGTGGTTAAGTCAGTAGGCTAGAAAGTGGGAGACTGGGAGACTCAAGTCCCACCTTAGCCATGAAAGCCATCGGGGTGACTTTGGGCCAGTCTCTCTCTCTCTCAGCCCAATCTACTTCATAGGGTTGTTGTTTGTGGGGAAAATAGGAGGAGGAAGATGTGTTGGGTATGTTCGCTGCTTTGAGTTATCTACAATAAATGCGGGATACGAATAAGTAAAAAATAAAAATTATATTCAGCATACAGCTTTTAGTAAATAATGAGGAAGTATATAGCATCTCACTCCTTTGCTAACTTGAAACCAGTCTGTTTTGGCATTTTCTCCCTGGATTGTGGCTTCCTGACCTATTTGTAGGTTTCCCATAGGGGCAATGAGATGCCATTTTCCAAGACAGCACATTCATAGTAAACATCAAAGAAAGAATGTCTTTCCAATTTATCTTGTGAGGTTTCAAAAAGCTAAATGCTCTGGAATAAAATTCCTGTTCCAACAAGTTTATTAACTACAGGTAGTCCTCGACATGTAATCACAACTGAGCCCAACATTTATGTTGTCAAGTGAGGCAGTTAACAACAAAAGTTTGCCCCATTTTACTACCTCTCTTGCCGCAGTTGTTAAATGAATCATTGCAGTTATTAATTATCTGCCATTATTAATATAGCTGTAAAGTGAATGTGGCTTCCACCTCAGAAGCCTAAGGGGCCTCTCGGGGGAGTTAAGGTGAGCTTTGACTAATTTCCCCCTGTATATTTTGTCTTGCAGGAATTTCTCTTCAATTGAGGAGGGGCAGCCTGTCAACCCTGAAGCTGGCCTGGCCGAAGCCATCTTGGAGCTTCAGTGCTGCCACTCTAGAGCTGAGGGAGAGGGGTTTAGAGATTGCTGCGGTTGTGTAATTAAAATAAAATACTTTCACTTGGGAACCAAGGATGTTCTCACACTTGGTGGGAGGAAGGAGGAGTGATGTCACCAGACCAGCGGATGCTGCTTTGATTGAGCCATGTGACTGATTATTTAGGATTGGGGGGAAAACTTTGTTTTAATTAGGTGAAAACCAAGGGACTCTTCAGAGTCGGTTTTCACCAGATATGTGCCAATATGATATTTCCAATAAAGCTATTATTTGAGGAATCTACCTGCCTTGGAGTTTTTGCTTGCAATGGATTTATTATTAGGACACCCTGACATTGACTTTACTTGGCAGAAACTCACAAAGGTTACATGACCCCGGGGCACTGCAACAGTCATAAATATGAGCGTTGCAAAGTATTTTGATCATGTGACCATGGGGATGCTGCAACAATTATAAGTGTGGAAAACAGGCATAAGTCACCTTTTTTCAGTTCCTTTGTAACTTTGAACTGTCACTAAATGAATGCTTGTAAGTTGAGGACTATCTGTATGTATTTAAGGAGTGAAAGGAAAGGTGGGTAAACAGTAAAGCAGACTAATATTTAAACCATTCTTATCTAATCTGTTTTCCCACAAAATTGTATATAAAAAGAGGAAAATTAAGAAAGTGAAATAAAGAATATAGAAACATTTTAAAATAAATTAAATTAACACCACATGTTTTCCAGGCTGTTATTAATAGCACAAATTGGTAAAAGGGGTGGCAAGATTTTAGAACAGGAAAAAAAGAATTGTTGTAATTTCTTCTTTCCCTGGAAAGGAAACACGTATCATAATCAGCATTTATGTTGCTTGTAGAAAAATGAATGACTAGGTGAAGGCAGAGTACTGATACTCAAGTGAAATAAGTTTCCCATCGGTCACAGAGAAGAGGGGATCAATCTATTTTCCAAAGCACTGAAAGGCAAGACAAAAACAATGGATGGAAACTAAGCAAGGAGAAAAGCAACCTGGAACTAAGGAAAAACTTCCTAAAGGTGAGAAGGATCAACCAGTGGAACGGCTTGCCTTCAGAAGTTGTGGGTGCTCCATCACTGGAGGCTTTCAAGAAGAGACTGGACAGTCATTTGTCTGAAATGGTATAGTACTTGTTTAGGGGTTGGTGACCCCTAGACTAGAAGACCTCCAAGATCCTTTCCAACTCTGTTATTCTATAAATAGGTAGTGAATGTTCTATTACTTTTCCACTCCCAGATATGGGCCAGAAAGAGAAAATACTGATTGGCTCTCTGCAATCTCTATGGGTTCACAGAGATCTAAAACAACAACAACAACAACAGTAATAATAAAGAAGCCTGCGTTCATAATTTCATATGGGTAAAAAAAGTCCCAAAATATCCAAAACAAATTTGAGTGAATTTTAAATCTGATGCATAAGCCAAAAGGCTAATGCCCATGCAGTTCTCCTTTGCTTTATCAGTTGAATAGTCAGTAATACAACAAAGTAATGAAGGAGGGAGCAGTTATTATTCAAAGCACAGCAGCCATGACAGAAAAATGAGGCACTTATCATTTTAGTAAACTAGATTGTTGGGTGTGTGTGTGTGTGTGTGTGTGTGTGCACATGTGCGTCTTTGAGTCAATTTTGACTCCTGACAAAGTCTTCACTGTATTTTAAGCAAGATTTTTGAAAGTGGTTTCCGATTGCCTTTTTCCAGAGGCTGAGAAGCAGGGACTGATCCAAAGTCCCCCAGCTGGCTTTGTGCCTAAGGCAAGATTAGAACTCACTGTCTCCCAGTGGTGCCTTAACCACTACACCAAACTGGCTCTCAGATTGTCTTTGCTTGGTATTTTCAATGTGTATCTAGAGCAGTAGCTGGAAAGAAGGTGTAAAACATAACCATGATGATCTTTTGAGTGCTTCTAATATTTTCCAGTGTCTAAAGTACTTAATCATCCATCCATCTGTTTGAGACTACCCTCTTGTCTATACCACTCATTATTCTGCACCCCCACCAGGCCTAGTTGAGCAAATATGTAAGGCCAGCAATGTTATCTGATCTGCCCTTCCCATCTTCTTGCTAATGACTTGCTGCACTAATCATTAATTACTGCACTAATTATTAATCAGACACATTACCAGAACAGAAACGGTCTGTTTCTGAATAAAAAGACACCTCTCAAAGCAGGGGAACATCAGAGCTGTAGTAAAAGTCATCCTGTACTTTTCTGTCTTTAAAAGATATTATGGCATGTTTCCCCAATACTTGTGTGTGTCAAAGTAAATTGTGCCTCCCTCTTTAAGGACATACGAACTATGCCTTTTTATAAATGTGGAAAAATATGGAGAAAACATGTTTGTAAACATGGTTGTTATTGAAGCAGCACTAGCTATGGGTCCTATCAATTCTGTTACGGTGGCAAACCTGGGGTGGGACGTGAAATCCATTCCACAGGCACATGAATGCCTGCATTATTTATTAAAAACATAAGATGGAGGAAAAAAATCTTCCTTCAACAGCAAGCCAAGGGCAGATCTTCGTGCACAAACCACTCTGTGTATTCAAACAGATTGCATACCGATTGTAGTGTTGATAGCATTCTGGTGCTTTCAAAAACTCTTTTATTTCCTACACACTGTGGGTTGTGGCAGCCTTTTTGAGTTTTCATTTTCTTTATTAGTTTTCTGCCAGCCACAATTTGTAGAATAATAAAAATGGTAGGAACCAAAGAGCTTATCAAGTCCAACCTCCTGCACATTGCAGGATTCATTAAACCATTCCCAGATGACTTTCTAACCTCTGTTTGAAAACTTCCAGTGATGAGGAAGAAGCCACCCCATGACACCACCTCTTCCACTGGCTGACAGTTCTAGCTGCCAAGTTCTTCCTAATGCCTCATCTGCATCTAGATTTATGTTTCATCCCATTAGTTCTAGACTTAACTTTTGAAGCAAGTGAGTTCTTCATACATTAAAAGACAACTGGCATGTCCCTTTTAAACCTTCTCTTCTGCAAGCTAAATGTCTTTTCACCCGCCTAACAACCTTTCTATGGACTTGCTCCAGTTTATTCCTGTCTTTTTAAACATGGAATATACAGAAATGAATGCACTACTGCAAACAAGATCTGACTAAGGTAAGGCAGTATAAAGTAGGACAATTAATTCCTTATTTACTTCCAGATTCTATCAATCTCGGCTTGTGTAAAACCACTGACCAAAAGTCGTTCTGACAAGCACACATTTACCTTGTGAATGTGACAAATGTAATCAATGAATGAAGGAAGCTCTCTTCTGATCCGGCTGAGTAGAGAGCTGCCCAACATTATTGTATTATTATACAACAGTTAGTATTAATATGTACCTATGGAGGGTTTACTCACAGTTACAATATATATAAATACAATTGTATTATGTAAACTAGTCTCATGGCATTCTTAAAAACACTCCTTCCATAATCTGATCCATTTTATGCCTATTTATGTAGAAGTAAATTTTTCTGTAAATTATACACAAATTAATTTAATCTGAAGAATAATAATCTCCAAAATTAAGTGATATTTTGCTAAATTATAGCATAATATAGTTTAAAAGCATAGTCAATCTCTCCCCCCCCCCTTAGAGAGGAACTGATTAATCACAATTAATGACTTCAAGTGCTTTCTGATTCACCTCAAGTCCCATGACTGCTTTAGGAATCACAACAAACAGAATGGATCAGGTCATTATGATCTGTTAGTAAATACATCTCTCTCAGAATTTTGCAAACATTTTCTGACTTGCTTGCCTGGCTGACTAAACGGGTCAATCATTTAATCAGAGCCTTCAAAACTTTCTTGGGCACGTACAATTTCTTATTTTAATAGCGGCTCTTGACTATAACCTTAAAAGCCTCTCATTAAACATTAAAAATAAATATTCTTATTCCCCATGCTTATTGTTCTCTTTCTTTGAGTAGTAAAGCTAAATGCTAACCAATGTCATCTGATATTCGAATTATATGCAATATAGTCTGTCAAATGTAACAATTTCACAATCACTCACTTTAATGGAAATTGAGCAAATTCTCGTATCTGTCCCAATAAATTCAATGGAAGACACAGTATCCCATTGCTTTGTGGGTGGTGGCCATGAAATCAGTATAGGAAAGAGAAGGGAAAAGTAATGTTTCTCCCCACCTCCAGATTCTTTGCATAACAATATGAAAGGAGTAATTATTGCTGTCAATTTTCCTCCTAGGAATGAAAAAAAATTAAGTAGTGGATATGCTTTCAAACTTAAGGCTAGCACATGAGAATTCACTGGAGGCAAGCAACCAAACTGATCTCTATATATAGTAGGAAAATACGGAAGGAATATTAATCGGATTCTTTACTATGTTCTGCCATTATGTAAAGGCTTTATTATTCCCCTCTAAAACAAAAGGAAGATTTCCTTCCCTTTATAATGTGCTGAAGAAGCACCCATAGCTTTTAACTAAACCCCACACACCTTCACACCAACATTACTGAGTTGCACGCATACGCCCACAGACATCCCACTCCACAATTACAAAGCAACTAAATCATATTCAAAGGCTATTTCCCCCCCCCCTTTGGCGATTACCTGGATGACAGCCCCTATTCTTTTGTCCTAGACATTTAAACTTCTCCTTTGATCCACACAGAATTTTCTAGCCATCAGATGTTCTGCTACTGTGCTAGCCGTCCTGCAGAAATTCTCTCTCTCTCTCTCTCTCTCCCTTCTGAAAAAAAGCAAACAACTGGATAGCTATCATTACACTAAGGAAATCTCTTTGGAAAAAAAAAGAAACCACCACCAAACCACTTGCTAATCTTTGCAGCCCCTTCATCCAAAGTTAAAGATAAGAAAAACAAACCTAAGTCAGTTTCAACCACATTCCAGGGACAAGTTCCCGTTTTCTTCTTTTATCAAAACACTAGCTTTTAAAGTCCCCCCCCCCACCGCCCCCGACCTTGCAGGCTAAACTGCTGCTCACGCCCGCAAACAAAGCCATATTTGTTTAATAACTGATTGCTGCCATGGGTACAGTAAACAAGAGCCCTGGCATTTGTGTTTATGAACAAACACATCTTCTTGCAAGAGCAATTTAACATTAACCAGGTGGAATAATCAACAGATTTCATAGGTGAGACGCTGGGTAGGACAACTGTAAACAGAGCAGGGAGGAGAAAGGGGGCCAGTCTCAGGGAACCAAGGTTGAAGCGGCAGCATTGCAGAGTAAACAGCTGGGGAGAGGTCAAGGCAAACAAACAGTCATCCTTCTGACATTCAGAGGAGTAGAAAAAGGTTGCATGGCCACTGCCAGAAACAATGGGATCTTGAATATACAGCGCCAGGTGCATTTAAACAAGATGCAATCCCTTTGAGTAATTTGTACTCCTTAGTTATTGCCCTAACTAGACCATCAGCTGCATCAACTTATAACACTGCAACTAGAGGAATTTGTAGTCCTTAGTTATTGCACTAATTGGACCATCAGCTACATCAACTTATAATCCTGCAACTTGAGTAGTTTTACTCCTTAAATAATTACACCAACTAAACCATCAGCTACATCAACTTACAAGCCTGCAACTTAAGTAGTTTTACTCCTTAAGTTATTACACCAACTAAACCATCAGCTACATCAATTTATAACCCTGTATCTCTAGTAATTTGCACTCCTTCCTCATTGCATTAACTAAACCATAAGCTACATCAACTTATAAACCAGTAACTTGTAATTTGTACTCCTTAGTTATTGCACTAACTGAACAATTGGCTATATCAACTGATAAGCCTGCAACTCATTCAATAATGTTTGTGTGAAAAGGTGTGTGTTTGTTTCAATCGTCCTCCCATTTGAAAATGGATGTAAAAGAACCGCTTTACGAGAGTGGGACAAGGCAACAGAAGTGCAGCTATTGATTCTTACACACACCTTCATAGAGAAATACATGACATACAGCAGGAAAAGAGAAAGCACAGTCTTAAATCACTTTTTCCCACAGGCCTCTTACAAACAGTAATTAATTAGAATGTTTTCGATGTCTCTAAAATAAACATTGTCACTGTGAATATTATGAGCCACACATAAACTTGTCAATTCATATAGACGTTCAGCATAGCCAATCGCATGTGCACTAAAAGGAGTGGTAAACATTAAAACTGTACTCTTACATCCTAGGAAGGTGATAAGAAAACACAGATCTTTGCAGATTTTAAGTACGCTGACCAAAGATATGTAAATTACCCTAGGCAATTAAGAATGCCCCTCATGCTCTCTGGTCAAAGATACATTTCTGAACTGTACTTTAGCCAGAGCACAATGTGTCTGCTTGGGCAATGAGGCCAACCCCAACCCCATGCTGTTACAGTCACCTGGCAAGTGTGAGGCTATATAAATTGAACAAATAAATCAACGTATCTTCTAGAAGTCGTGTTCTGTCCAAAATTAAGTTACCACTATTTTACAACCGAAAACATCAATGCAGAAATGTAAGAATGTATAAATATAATGAGGTTAATCAAGATGCACTAAGCAGCATCAGTTATGAAAATAATGCACAGTAATGTTCTAAAACATTTGGACCCTGCTCAGTTACACAACCCGTCTGACTCTTAGAACTTTGAAAAAAAATATCTTTGTTTCACACCTGAAATATTGGATTACTCAGCAGGGAAGGGAGGAAAGTGCATATTTATAAGCGTTATAGTCTAAATAATTCTGATCAAATTAAACTTTGATTGATATTAGTTTCTTATTAATAAACATCTTTCAGATTGGGTGGTGCTGACATATAAACCTAGGTTACAGAAGAACTCTGTAACATTATTCCCTCTCTTTAGATGTAATTCTGTTCTGAATGTTTTGGATTTGACATTATGTTAGCACAAAGATATCAAAGAAGCACCTGTGGTCACCAATGGATTTCTCCATTACCTCCAAATTTAACACATATTTCCTAGTCATGTCTAACCTTCTCACTGTTGTAGTTCTAACTTTTTCAAGAACACTCAAATTTCTCTAGGCTGAAAACATCTCTGTTATCTTACTGTATGTTAGTAAGAACTATCAGAATTCCAGTCTAGATGTTAATGATCCAGGTGATATTGGGGAAAAAACAAAAACCGCCACGTTTCATAATCTGTACTTATGTGCATTTTTACCAGATTACAGAATCTCAGAAAAGGGACCTTAAAAGAACATCTCATTCAAACTCCTGCTTGGAGTTCTTCTAAAGCATTTCAGATAGTTGGCTAGATAGCCACTCTTCGAAATTAAGTGAAATAAACATACCATTTGATGTACAATCTGTTGATTAGATGACAGGCTATATCACTAGTTGTTTTATGGCTTTTTATAACTATATGTAGCTTTTTAAAACTATATATTGTTGTGAAACACTCAGAGTTCTGTTTTAAGATGGGCAGCCATAAAATGATAATTAATTAGGCTTTTTTTTCGTAATATCTAACTTGAGTTTAATTTCCTGCAATTTTAACCCACTGGTTCTGGATGTCCGTGGTTGAGAAATAAACTCCATTTCCACTTCTAGATTACAACTCTTTAGAAATATGAAACCTGCTATCATATACCCTCCTCAATTCACGTCTGCAGGCTAAACATTTTTAGTACTTTTAACTTGGACTTGCATTCCAGTCTTGGCACTATCGTGGTAATGGAAGTCTACCTTGGGATTCCAGTTTTTCAAAGTCCTTTTTTTCCCTGCAGTGCCCACAATTGAAGACAATTTTCTAACTGAGGCTTGACCAAGACAGGATACAATGGGAAAATATTTCCTGTGACCTGGACTCTGTATGTCTCCAGCATAATAACAATAATAACAGTAATAATAACAACAATAACAACAACAACAATAATAATAATAATAATGTTTATATGCTGTCCCTCTCACTGTAACAGTGACTCAAATCATAATAAAAAGACAATAAAAAATTAAAATTTAAGTTAAATTAGTTATTAGCAATTGAATTTTACTGCGATTGTTTTCAATGCAATCTACTAGAACAAGTAGATCTGGAACATGTACTAGAAGTACTATTGCCAGGCCAAGAATTATCTATTTTGTACTCATGTTTTTACATATTTTGTCTCGGTGTGCAAGACCTTTCTTCTCTTTCATTTGGTTCACTCTTAAACCTCTCTAAATCTTTATGAGCGCTATCTTCCTATTCTAACCTATTACTCATTTATCCTGTGTCATCTGTACATTTGCTCATCACCCCAGGTCATAAACAAATACAATGAAAACACATGGCTCAAGGCAGAGCCTGTGGCACTTTATAATAATCACCAAACAGATGTGGAAACATTTATGAATCCTCTCTTGGTATGGCCCATTCAGCCAAATTAACCTCTAACATCTAGCTCTTATCTTTTATCATTAATGAAGATATCACAAAAAAAAGTATATTTCAACATAAGATTCCCCCAATTTATTAACACTGTCAAAAAAGGAGATAAGGTTTATCTGGCATGAATTCTTTGTCTCAAACCCATACTGAACCTGTTAATTGTCGTGTTTCTATCCAAGTTCTCACAAATGTACTGTAACAATATGCTTGAAGAGCTTGTTCACAATACACAACAAACTGAGAGGTCAGTAACTTCTCATGGCCATCTTTTTCTGTTTGTTGAGGAATCATTTGCTGTCCTCCAATTTTCTGCAACTACAACAGTACTCTTGGGACTTTCCAAAATTCATTTAACAGTTGCTCAGTTGCTCCACTAGTTCTTTTAGCACACTTGGATATAATTCATCTGACCCTGGAGACTTATGTTCAATTAAATGAGTGTTCTTTTATATTCCTCTTGTTTATCTTGAGCTGAGCTCCTTCCTTTCTCTAGTACACTATTTCTCAACCTAAGCAACCTCAGCAGCTGTATGGACTTCAACTTCCAGAATTCCCCAGCCAGCATGGTTGGCTGGGAAATTCTGGGAGCTCAAGTCGATACATCTCAAAGCTGCTGAGGTTGAGAAACACTATTCTAGTGGCAAAATGATAAATTAGTTTAAACATGCCACTTCTTCATCATCACCAGCATTATCCATTATCCATGGAACTCCAGCCTCTTTGCATTTCCGTTTGTTTCTGACATTCCTGAAAATAAGTGAGTGTGTGATGTTTTTAGCACTTCTTGCAAGCTTGAGATCTTTCTTCACTTTAACCTCTGTGACAGTCTTTATAGTTTATAGCTATATTGCCTTGCATTCTTTTTGCTTCTTTTTCCTCCTTCAGCTTTGTATTCCTGTCTATTTCTTTTTAGCATTTTAGAAAGTTCTGGATGGTCTACTTTAGATGTCTTCTAATTTTACTATCTAGCGGATTTTCAGTATCTTGTTTTGCAGGATTCCTGGACACTTCTTTCCTTCAAGACCTTAAGCCATTAGATCAGGACAACCTTTCATCTGAGTTCACCAAAATCCATTCTGATATCCACTATACTCTTTTCTATTCATGCTTTCCTTTGTACAGTGAATTTAAAAGAGAACATGTTCACTGTCTCTCATCGTTTTAATCAACTTCACTTAAAGTACTTCTTCCCTGTTAATAAAATTTAGGTCCAGAATAACGAATCCCCTTATTCCTTCTCCCTGTTTCTGAAAATTAAAATGGTCAGCAAGAAAAGATAGGAATTAGTTGGATCTATGATTTTTGGTACAGTTAAGCTGCCAGCAGAAACTCTTTCATTGTTGCTATCACACGCCTCTTTGAAAGTTTAGACATCTTATAATAGAAAGGCCCTATCCTTATTTTCTGTCTGTCCTATTGATCTATAAGAAATTCCCATGACAATAATACACCTTTTATCTTTTTATCTTAACCCCATGTGCTCTTTGTGGTATCCCCATGTACAAATGAAACTTTGGATTTCAATAGCTGAGTGAATTATTCCCACTTTAGAAGTAACTATTCCCCAATTTGTTGGGCTACACTGTACATGACTCCTGTGAACAATTTGTGGCAAGGAAAGGGGTTTGTGTTTCCTAGCAAGTAACTGTCCCAGGATCACCCAGCTAAGACAAGAGTAGACCTCATGGTCTCCCAATCTTTAGCCTGATGCCTTTAACAATTATACTAAACTGGCTCTTGAAGTGAACATACAATACCATTTAAAACTCCTTTCTTTCTGCTGTTTACCTAGACATATGTACTATGCCTAGGTAAATATGTATTAATTTATACTTCATGTAAAGAAAGTACGTATTTTTTATGGTGCCAGATTTAATCTCCAAATCCTTCTCATACAACTGGAAAAATTCCTGCATAAGACCATGAAAAGTCACTGCCAATCATGATCAAATAGATAATTCTGATTAAATAGATCAATGTTCTGACTAAGTCACTGAGGACGTTGGCTAACACATAGCCTAATGAGTAATGATAAAACTGACACAAGGGACACAAAATGATATCTGGACTTAATCAGAACTTAATTAGAAACAATTACATGATCATTTTTTATTACACTTAAGTGGTGTTGTAGAAAATAAACATGAAAATAACATGCCTATATATATTATGATTAGATTACATCCAAGCGCGCCCAAAAGTAAGGCATAAGAAATAAAATTTCTTCTAATCCTAACTATATACATCTATACCTCCTTATTCAATAATATAATTACTATTGAAAAAAAATATTGGAGGGAAGTGCACTATTAACAGAACATTGGGAAGGAAGAATAGTATTGAGACTTATTCATGCTGCATATATTATGTTAAGAGTCACCTTATAGGGGAGGTGGTGGCATAAAAATACGTAAATAAAATAATATATAAATACATAGGGAGAGTAGAAGAAACCAATGTGTCTATTTGAAAGCTCGTCATATTAGAACTTTTGTGGCTAGTTCTTTCTAGAAGTGCTATTCACTTTCTCCAGAAGGTTTAGCCTGGATCCTTCAAAGGCGGCTCTCATCCATTTTTGTGTTATGTGTCCATGCACATAATTGAATGGGCAGCCCCAGCAGAAGCAGTCTGAATAGGCACACACTCATACGGACAACTGAAAAAAGTCTTCCAGGTGATGTAGTACCTCATATGGCCTGGAATGATTGTATAGTTCTGTCTTCTATAGCCTCTCTGTTTTATAAGACAGCTTATCCCAGGAACCTTGGTAATTTTGGTATGAAAAAAAACAAAATACCCAAAGGCAAGTATTCCATTTTCAGAATTTTTAAATTCAAATGGAACAAATCTGAAATCTAATGCATAATGTTGCATGGGCCATCCTATTATTTCAGCATTAAAACATCTACAGATTACAACTGCATTTCTCCTGTGATCCTTCGCAGACATGTAAAATCAGTTTCTTTGGTGAAAAGGAAGTACTGTATGATAAAAACTACAAGCATATCATTCAATGCTTTATTGGTCAAATAGATGAATGCCTTTATTAGTTCAACCCTTTTTGTAATGGAGTGCCACTGATGACCCAGTATTATCCTCATCTCTCTGCTATTAATCACATCTCTAAGAGCTCATTTTGTTTTAAAATCTTAAGAAATTGCCATAATTTAAAGACATGGTATCTTCCTAATGGGCAATGTTTCATAGTCTGTATCGCTTCCTATAACAATGCCTTTGTGGCAATGCTGAGCACAGTATTAAATCAGTAGAAAGCTAAATTAAAATATTTAAATGATGAAAAAGCTATATGTAAACTACCTTTTGCACATCTTACTTGCCATATATTTATTGGATTCAAATCACAGCATTTTTAGAATTGCAGAAATCAAACATGTACGGCTTATGTTTAAGCTAATGAAAATATTTCCTGGGCAAATTCAAAATAACACATACTTTTAAGAGGATCTATAGTTATTTATTTATTAATCACATTTATATTGTGGCTGCCCGTTTCACAAAAGAAACCACTTCTGGGCAGCATTCCACAATCAATCAAACAAAATATACAATATACAAAAACAATCATTATAAAAATAAAAATGTCATTATGAAAATGACAATGCTATATAAAAAAGTGAAATGTACAAACCATATGGAAAGAATATAAAGATCAACCACATCAAAACCGTCAAGAATATCTTGGGTACCCTGGGATCCCCAGGTCTGGTGACTAGGTCTTGAGGGATTTACAAAATGATAGCAGGGATGTATCTAACCTGACCTTGGGGGGGAGGGGCAGGAAAGACAGACTGTTCCGTAGGGAAATATAGGTCCCTGGAAGATGATACATGCATCATGCCTTCTCTGCTAGATCAAATGGGACAGGAGGATGCAATTGGGGAAAGGGGTCCCTCAGATAGCCCGGTCCCATGCCATGAAGGGCTTTAAAGTGACTAGAGCACGGATGATTGATTGTAAGCAGAGCCTTCTGATCCAGGAAGGGGTGCAACTGGCATGAAACAGAAAGCTCTCCCAGCCAAGACTGTCCTATGTTCCTCCTAGACTCACAACTGAGTCTAGGAGGCCCCCAAGACTGCACACGGAATCTGTCTGTCCTTGGATCTTTAATACAAATAATGAAGATAGATTTTAAACAGACATTGTTTTCCATTTTTTATTTCAAGTACAGTACAAGCTGCATAGTTTTTTAAGTTCTAAAGCACAAAACTAAGGACATGTCCTGGTTGAGAATCACTGGTGCAGCAAAAGACAATCAACTGAGAAAATTTCATAAAACATAAAGACAACTACAGATGTACCTTGATGTGCCTAGACAACACTGGTTCTTACAGGAGGAAAGTATATGATAATTTAAACAAAATGTAGGCATAAAGAGAAAAAGGAATAATCTTTGTTTTTGTCAAGCATCCTTAACTAGAAATATGGTGCAATTATATTATAAAGTGAATGCAAACAGTTGTTTATTCCCGCTCATTAACTTAGAAATCCTTTTCTCTTAGTCTTGCAAATAATTTGTAAAGTATATAAAATTTGAACTGCCTAAATTTATCACAAGATTCGGACAAAAATCATCAACTTTCTGGTTGTCGGTAAGGATTAGCTCATTTACTGTGCTGCAGTTATAGATCAAAGAAAAGAAAATAATTGAAGGATAAAAGATACTGCATTTGAACAAGACTTAACAAATTCAGTGTTCCTTTGGAGAGATCAGATACCAATTTCTTCTAAATAAAATGTCTTGATCTGATAAATTAAAATATAATTGTATTTATATGAACATTATTTTTTTTAAATGTAGTTTTTCCTCTCTGGGAACAAAAAATACATAAACAGATCCCTGTTTTGATTCTTCTTTCAAGATACCAAATATAATACATATATTTTATGGGTAGCATAAAATGGCTTAGGAGGCTAATCTGGATACAAAACCTTTCACCTATCTATAGCATTTGCAGAGCCAATTTACTCTACACTGACCAGGTTATTATATCCTAATGAATCAGCCAGTCTACATCAACTGCTGTACATAACTGGCAAAGTGGCCACTTTATAACCCTTTTCATTGCTTAACAGTTTGAGTAACAATAAATCCAACTCCAGTAATCTAACCTCCAAAGCCAAATCTAACCTAAATAATGAAATATACTAGGGTGAAATAATTTTTAATTGCTAAGAACAAAAAAAAACCAACCCCACATTTTTCTTTTTCCTAATGTCACATACCCACAACTATGTATTTCCAGAAAAGGTAAGCAACTAATCATTTTAAATCTAATGTTTTCTTTCCAACAAGAACCAAATCTTAGCAAAATGTTTGACACTCTGTGTGGTAATATTCCCCGTTGAAAATAGCTAAACAAAATGGCTAGTACCTATTGTGGGAATAGATTTTTGAAATGTTTAATTTACTGGCATTTCTGAAAGAGCACCATGGATCTGGCTGAATAATTCAAAGATACTGTTTAATATGTGATTGTGAATTAATTAATTAATTAATTAATTAATTAATTCATTCATTCATTCATTCATTTGTTGCCAAGCACTAAAACTTTGGGATTTTGCGCACGTGTACGCATGCAAGACACGAATAAAAGTATAAAACTAATATAAATTTGCCAATGGTCACACAACACATGTTATGGACTAAAGGCTTGTTTCAATAACAATTTTCAGGACTTTTCTAAACAAGGTGAGACTTAGGTCCAACTATACTTCTGAAGGCAGCATATTCCAGAGTATACGGGTTACTTTTGAGATGCCTGGAGATCACAGTCAAATCCTATGGACATCGTAAGCAGATGAGATTGTCAGTAGGAATTCTTTAAAAGAATGGACAGAATTTTAAGTCCGACTCAGATTTATTAAGGCCGTCTGTGATCTGTTATAGGAGAAAATAAGTACTTTCAACTGGGCCCAGAATTCAGCAAAGCAACTTTGGAATAGTTGAATTGTTTTTTTCAATTAACAGCCAGGCTCCATATTCTGCATCAGATGCAACTTCACAACTCCAGGAAGAATATGTTGCAAAGGTCCACTTCTTTGGTAATAAAAGGGTAAAACAGGGTTGCAAGAACAGAACTGGTTCCCTAAGAGCTGGATGAAAGAGCGTATTTCCACAGCTACCAACCTGTTTCAGCTCTGACTCCACAAGCACTTTCTAAGGATGTAGTTATTTCTTCCAGAGAAGGAAGTGGGCTATATGCTAATTTTTTGTTGAATGAATAATTGCAAAGTCAATTTTTTCACAGGTTTTATTTTTTGTTATTTAACTACATCACATTTTAGCAACCATTCAAAGTTACAATGCAATACAACTGGAAAAAAGTGACTTACGACCAGTCTTTGCATTTATGACCATTGCAGCATCTCCATGGTCACATAATCAAAATTGGGGGATTGGCAACTGTTCTATTATTGTGCATTTGAATTCAATGGATGTTATACTAACTGATTTGTGAATCTACTTATCCCTTGAAAAATAAGGCTATATCTTATAAAAGAAAGAAGAAAACAACAGCCACCACATAATTCTGCTTAGCCAAATTCTGAGAAGCTCATCCCAAAAATAACTCATAAATTACACCTTGTGTGAACACTGCATCTCTCCTGTGCATTAAGCAATCTTTTGGAGCTGTGATGGCGAACCTATGGCACGTGTGCCGGAAGTGGCATGAACAGCCATCTCTCTGAGCACGCCAGCCCTCACTAATAGCTCTTCCGGGTTCCGGCACACAAGGTCTTCTCACACGCAGGAACACCGGAAACTGGAGGAGCAGCTCCCTGGCATGCATGTGCACGCTGGCCAGCTGTTCTTGAACATGAGCACCGGAAACCAGAAAAGCAGCTCCTGGTGCGCATGCAAGCACCAGTCAGGTGGCCTTTGCGCACACATGCACGTTGGAAATTGAAAGACCAGGTGGCTGGCGTGCACATGCGCCGGGAAGCTGAACTTCCTGTTTCCGGTGCTCCCACACCGGGGAGTTCCTCTTTTGGTTTCCGGCGCATGCACGTGTGTGCACTCCCATTTCAGCACTCAGTGCCGAAAAGGTTTGCCACCAGTGTTTTAGAGTCTCTTACACAATGTACGAAGTATTTCTTCCAAATCATGTTTTTAATGTTCCCAGTGCTAGTGGACTCTTCCATCTAACTCTCAGTAAGGTCAGTGCAACCAATTTCTCTGAGGAAAATGTGAGATTTTTTTCCCTACTTCACTAAATCATATTTCTTGAATTTTGATATTAATATTTGTATTAATATTACTTGTAATCTGCTTTGGGAAGATTATTTTGGAAAGCAGGTTCAAATAGCTATAATAAATAACTGATAAATATAGTAGTTGCTTTTGATTTTAAAGCTGTACATCAGAGTGATTCTTATTTGCTAGAATTAAAATTGATTACATATTATAAAACAGACTCAGGAACAAATACATGATAAAAATCAGTCTTTCTTCCTTGCCACTGACTGCCGAGAGTTCAAATTATCTCTTCTCCTGCTCTGAAAGTCAGGCTTTAAAAATAGAAGGCTGGAAAGAAAGGTAGACCCTGTCAAAGCATAGTTTGTGAGTGGATGCAGAATGACAGGGAAATTTGAAGCCTTCAGAAAAATGTCCCAATTTCCAATTCTGAGCAGAGAACCTTTGCTTGAAAGATTTTTCCTGTTGAATTTCACCTAAGTCCATTGTGCTGCATTTTTTCAATACCCTTAATCCATCCTTTACTTCAGCGAACAACCCCAGGTGCTTTTATACATGTAGAGTTTTGCTCAAACTTACAATAATACATCATGGTAGTCTTAAGACTGTTTTGCTCAAACTTACAATAATACATCATGGTAGTCTTAAGACTATCTAATCACAAAACATCACTCTTTACAAGAGTAAATTCTTATTCCCCAAAGAATGATAACCCTTTATCATAGTTCATGGATAGCGCTGAGGACCAAAAATGAACCAGAATCAGAGAATACAGCAAGCCTGATATACCTGAACCTGTAGCTCCAATAAAATTTGACTTAGCCCTCATCAGAAGTCAATGACCACACAGACCAGGGCTGTCAAACTCGCGGCCTGCGGGCTGGATGCATCACATGCTAGCCACATCCACACCCGGTTTAACAAAGGGGGAAAAAGTTCCTATATGTCACGTGACGCTTCTGTGACGACGCGAGTTTGACACCCCTGATCTAGACCATCCACTGTAGTTAGGGCATGTTACTCTTCATGAGAAGGCATTATAGCTGTCAAGGGTGTTAAAGAGTCCCTCCCTTGCAAAATTCTGCTTCTAATGTTTGCAGGCAAGGAGCTTACACTTGCAAACAGACAAACGGATTGTGGGCAAGTGTCCTTCTGCAGCAGATTAAGTTCTGCATAAATGGATAGATCTGTGACTGGAACAGCTCCAACCTTCCTCTTGAATTAAAAGAGCCCTTTTGACAATAGAGCTGGTTGCAGCCCTTCATCAAGTGCCGATCTTTTGATGAGGAAGGCTTAATTTAAATCAAGAGAATAGAGTTGTCTCAGCTAGCAGAACCACCGATAAGTAAAGAACCCCTTTTTACTCGTAAGTAGATCTGCTGGCATGGAAAGCTTTTAACTGTCACTTAAAATAATGTTTATCTGGCAAAAGACAGGCATCTTCCTTTAAAGGAATCCCAGTTCAGACAATGATTAGAACATCAATATTGAGAAGTGGATTTCTCTTTAAGAATCATTCACTCTTATACAAGCAAGTTAAAATGGCAGCAATAGATGAATACCCCAGATTTCTGATCCAACATGCTAAATAATGATGCGCTCAAGCTTTGTCTGACTTCTGGAATTAATATGAGTTAAATTGTAGTTAACACAGTCTTCTTAATTACAGTTGAAGACCAAGGTACCTGTCTGGTTTTTACACATCTTAACTATTTGTGATCTTAAATGGGGGTTATTCTGTGGTTAAATCCTCTTTTAGCCTTTGAACATGGATGTTAAAACAGTTATAAAACAGGAGTAATTTCAGTCTCAATTTCTTTGTAGAACCCCTGGATATGTGGATTATGAAACAAAGACGCAAAAGGAGTAGAAGACGACTTATCCCTGCCATACCTCATTTTCTTGATTATGTTTCAACCCTAATGGATGACCATGGTTTCATTTCTACCATCCACAACTGGATATTGACTGAAAATTGAAATTAATCAGCAAACTGACCATAGCACCACCTGTTATCTGGCAAACCAAGAGGAAAATAGCCTATCACTGGTTAGCATGTTGCATAACCAGTCCAATCCCTTTAGTCCCAATGAAATGGTGAGAGGACTTGGAACTGTGGGCTTGGCCACTATTAGACCAGCATGCTTGTGGACTTGTCAGAACTACCTGGCAGATGTTATGTGGGTTGGCCTAGACAGGATCCCTCAGTGAGGTAGTGATTCCACCTACATTTAAGGAGACTGTGGTCCATTCCTTCCTCAAGAAATTATTGCTAGATCTGACAACATTGGACAACTGTAATCCAATTTTCAATTTCCTTTTTTAGAATAAGTTTTGGACAAGATTGTCCATTGTTTTTATGACTGTTTTTCATTTGTTTCTACACTGCCCAGACTCACTATAAATTGGGCAGCCATATAAGAATGGATGAATTTGGATAAATAAATAGATGCATTAAAAATAACAAGGGATATTAGGTCATTGACAAATGGCACACAGTTCTGTGGACCGAAGTTACCGTTCTTGAACAAAATAATTGAAAAAAGGTCATTGTTAAATTGCTGTAATACCTCAAGAGCTCCAATTCTATTTCCCTTGGATTAATTAGACAGAAAGATTTATAACATTATAAATCTTAATAATCTCACCAATGTAAGAACATCTATGTCATACTTAACAACTCATTTCTGAGTGAATACCATCATTACATAATTATCAGTATCTGAAATCCACCTCTTCCATTTTATTACCCCCTGACCTTTTTGATTCCCCTTCTGCTTCAGTCTGTGTATGAGTGTATGTGTGTATTGTTCCTGATAGTATATATACAAGAAGTCTATAGTCGCCAGGAATTTATGCTATAATATTTCTTTAATCTTAGTGTGTCACAACTTTGTTTTCCTCCTGTGAAGATTGTTACATTGTGACAGCATGAAAATCTGTGAGTCATTTTATAGGATTGAAGGAGCATAACAGGTAAAGTTGTACCAACAAACTAATTGATAAGTTGGTTAAAATAATATCTGGGTACCTTTATCACAAGACTTAACATTATGTGTCATATCCCATATACCTTTATACACTCCACAAACTTTTCCACATATAAGGTTTTCAGGGCTTGGGGGGATCAAAGCATGACCAATAACCAAACTGTTCTGTTTGCTTAGTAAACAAACAGATTGACCTTCACTATTAAGAGGGGGTATTTCATTGATTATATATATAGCAACCTTATCTTGTGGCCTTTATATGCAGTATGGACATCATTCTGGAAATTATTATTCATGAGTTTATAAGATTAGGACAAAATCTTAAACATACTTATTTCAAAGCATGACAAAGTTGAGATTCAGGCTTGTTAACTGGAAAGGCAACAGCCCGGGTTCGAGACCTGAGCGCCATGCATCGGGGTCAGTTCCATTACTTATCTCAGTGAAGGGCACATGTGCACACGCACACATATTTTCGGCTCTGCACTAGGCGAACTGGTTGCTACGGTATGTGCAGCCCACCTCTGTTTTTCCCCCAACATCATATCCATAATTTTCAACCAATTTTTCTCAAACTTTAGAGTTAATAATTATTTTGGGAAAAGCAATAGTAGAGATAATGTGTTTTTTGAAGTCATGCACACTATTCCCAGGGTAAAGTGCTTGATCACAATCTGGGACACTGAATCTCAATCACATTGCACATGACCTCAAAAACTTCAGTCAGGTTGTTGTGGTTGTGTAAGGTTCAATTGGAGAATCAAAATAATTTTGCCATATAAAAATGGAAGAAATTGAGAAAAGTCTGAACAAAGGAGTTTAATATGTGAGGGTTGGTATCATAACTCTTCCATTGCCTACAACACACATATAAATACTGTATTACATCTTGTTTAGTACTTTTAGCAGCAGCCCAATCTAGTAAAAATAAGATGAATGCAATGTTGTGTTTAGTACTATTTATCTTAATATCTAGTAAAATTAAATTAGTAAGTGTAAGTATTAATTCTTATGCACCACCCAGAGTTGTTTTTGGTGAGATGGGTGGCTATAGAAATTTAATTGACCAATAAATAAATAAATAATAATTATATTTGTGTTATAAAAACTAAAGGAAGAATACTGTTCTCCAGGATTTTATTTTGATTTCTAATTTAAAAAAAAAAGATCACAGCTGATTTCTTATTGGACAACACATTAAACACAGGTAACTTAATTTCATCTGGCCTATAACTCATCAATTTACTCACAATCATACATTAAATCGGATGATATTTTTCTTGAAAAATCTTTGTGGAACTGAGCTACCAATAAAAATTATTGAATAACAACCTTGTGCATATCTCTATTAATCAGCTTTATAAATAACTGTCTGGTTGTCTATCCCAATATTACATCTGCTGCACAGATATACCACAACTAGCCTACCAACATCTGAAAGTAAATATAGTTTCATCAGTGTAGCAGCTTTAAGTGAGGTTCTTTAGGTTCACTTAGAGTTCTTATAAACTAACCGTACGTGTCTCGGTAACATAAAATATGTT
>JANHFL010009572.1:70785-78285 GCA_032468155.1 Oxyrhabdium leporinum | reverse complement strand
TCAACAGACAAATTTTGAAAACACCAAAATAAATAGTTACATTAATACTAAATTATTTTGTCATCCCTGCATCCTTATCTTATAAAAGATTTCCTGACAAATAACATTTTTCTTGTCATACTTGTATCATCTGCAACTAAGGGGAACAGTTACTATTTTTAAGAGCAATTTTAAAAAGCATCTGGAACAATTTGATGGAGTATAGAAAAAAGAACAACAAGACAATAAACAAAGCAAAACAAATAGCAGCAAGTAACATAGGTGAGCTTCAATACTTCTCTGTAAGACAAATAATCACAAGTCAGTGTTTTCTCAGAACACTGACATGCAGCCTGAATTGGAATACCCAAACAACTCATCAACAAAATGAGAATTTCCCAGTTCATTGGTACAATGTAAAAGTAGACTATGAACTTCTTTAGTTATGTTAAAAATACTTGGTTTCTATTAAAACATATATCCAAATTATTTCAAAAGAATTATCTATATGTCACATGGTTAAAGAATGCAAGTTGTGCTACACTTGGTTATCCCACCTGGTTAAAGAATGCAAGCTGTGCTATACTTCTCAACTTCCTGTTCAGCATTCCAAAATGCAAAGGAAAGATTTGAAGGTCCCAATTCTCTTAAAATCAACTGCATACCACAGACAATAACTGCAAGTTCAAATCCTGCCTTAGCCACAAAAGCAGACACTTTCTCTCAACCTAACCCATTTCACGGAGTTGTTATTGTAGGGAAACTAGGAGAAGAAAGAAATATGTGTGTTCGGTACCTTGAGTTATTTGTAAAAATAATAATGGTGGGATATAAACAAACAAAAAAATAAACAAATAATGAAAGATGGCAACTGTGGTCTAAAACATTTGGATGACAACATATTGAAGAAGGCTGTCCTAAATCTTTTCGGCCATCCTCAAAACATTTTGATTCTACTAGGTCAGAGATGTCAAACTCACATCGGCACAGTGGCACCATGTGATGTATCGGGACTATTTTCCCCTTTGCTAAATCGGGCGTGGGCATGGGCATGGCCAGTGTGTAACGTATCCAGCCCACAGGCTGGGAGTTTGACAGCCCTGTACTAGGTCCTTAAATCAAGGCAGACAACCTGGGAAATAATTCAAATGCAAAAAAATTAGTGTATGTACCAACGGAGCATGTATATACTTTAAACTTAGTTGACTGCATTAACTCTTCACATATTTATGATTGACTATGTGACATCAAGTTGTCTTCAACTCCTAGTGATCATATAGATACTTTCCATGAATTTGCATATTATACCTCATGAATATCCATAACAAAATTACATTTTATTTTTTCCCCCACTACATATGGGAACCAAGAGGCATATAGCATATCTAGCCAGTGTCAGTTTTGACTGAAATATAATTATTTAAAGGGGAATAAGGATGTACACTGTGTTCAAGCATATGTTTATGTGCAGTATACTACTTACTTCATTGGATCTCTTTGAGAAGGCCACAGATCAGCAGCTGAGCATGTGCTTCTGTACGTTTCATGTTTAGAACACAGAAACCGCTGTCCCTTGTTAATTACTTTAATTTGAAGTTCACACAGACCTGTGGCCAGGAGTTTATTGGCAGATTATCTGTCTTTGTCACGGAATGGAGAATCATGTCCATCTGTCAGAGAGCATCATGACTCTTACTAGGGTTCTGTGAAAGCTACGGTTGCTAAGTGAATGTCAGTGCCACACAATACCACCTGTGATGGAAGTTATTATTTATATTTAAACAACAAACAATCCTTTCAGGGGCTACAAATGGTGGTATTGTGTGGCACTGACATTTACTAATGACTACTAGAAAGAATCAAGCGGTGAATTTGTACAACGCTAAAGTAGAAATCTTTGGTACAATCTCCAATTAAATACTTTTTGGTGACAGCATCAAGATAGTTTTCCTTTATGTGGCCATCAGCAAGTGAAAGCGAGTAGTGTACAAGTAAACTATATTTTACGCTTCTGATGCTGAATCAGTTGCAGGCAGTCTTCAATTTACAACTGGTCATTTAGCAACTGTTCGATGTTAAGACAACAACCCCCCCCAAAAAAAAAAAAGTTACTTACAATCCACTTCTGAAGTTCTGAAGGCTGGTGGAGGCCCCCATGATCACATGATTGCACTTCAGTCACTTGAAAACCAGCTCATATTTATAGCCATTTGTAGCGCCCAATGGTCACATGACCACATTTTATATTTTCGCCCATTTTTACTTTCACTTTTCAGTAGAAACAACCCATAGCAAACAACAGGTTCATTTAATGACCCTAGTGTTTGTTTAAAGACCAAAGTTTCATGAACATTGGAGAAATGTGATTTATTGTACCTAGACCTTTGAAAAATATAAATAAATGTAGAAACAGAATAAACTTATACTTGAAAAAAATCTGAATATTGTAGAAAACAAAAATATGATTGGGGCAGTTGTATGTGACCCATCCACATGTAAGATGTGAGGGTGGAATCTGGGGGGCGGGGGGAAGAAGTGAGATCATACACACCAAGATAATATATTGCAAATTGTATAATCTGTGTCATAACTGACATCACTGCAGCTTCTAAGGGACTCCTACAGATAGGATGATAGTATTCACTCTCTTTTGTGAACATGTTATCTTGTATAGATTGAATCTAAATTCAGTATCACATGAATGTGTTGCCAAAATGTAAATAATAGTTCGACAGTTTATTTTAAAATTATACTAATAACTATTACACTAAAGGAATTCTGCAACATTTTGAAAACAAAAAATTCAGATTATGTTTTTCCAAACGCAGGGACTAATTTTTCAATGTGACCAGAATTGGTTGACTTCATATAAATAGTGCTATTTCAAACACATCTTAAATTCCTAACTAGAGATCTTTATTTGGATTTTTTAAAACATCTACTTCATTCATTTTCATTCTTTGAACAAAAAGAGATCCTCAGATTAAAATATCATGTCTCAAAATCTCAGCTCACTCCAGAATGATAGCTTTGTCAATGGTATTAAAAAACTATCAAAGATCAATGAACTCATTATATATTACAGATGGTTTCCCCCCTTTAAAAATCATCATTGAAGGTTATCAAGGCTGAATCATTCCCTGTCAAAATCAAAATGTGTTTGGAATAGATCCAAACAATAATTTTCTTCCCCAAGTACTGAAGCTTCATGAACACTGCCTTGTCAAGTACCTCTCTAAGAAGTGATTTTTAACAACTGCTAGGTAGTTATCAAAAACCTAGGTTTAAATCCAGTTTCCTTAGAAAGCTGCCTGCAATTGTTTCTTCCAAAACAGTTGACATTCACTTTTTCTGCAGAGCAAATTTATCGTGCACTACATCCAAAACCGTTAATCCTCTCCAGATTTATATAATGTGTTATGAAGGGTTGGGATTGTGTAAACAGGTAGTTGGATACACTGCTTTTAGCTTTCTATCCATATCCCCAAATCCCAAAAAAAATGGGATAGAGCATTGGAGACTTGTTGCAATAGAATAATCCATCCCACCTTGGAGACAAATTATTTCATCCTCAAAATGTCTTGCATGCATGCCACAACCTTCACTTATTAAAATTTATAAAATCAATCTTAATGGGACAATTCCCCTGAATGGCTACTTGACAATGCAATGGTCATCAACATGATAATATTCTATAAACCATGCTTAATCATCTTCAATCTGAGACTCCCATCACTCACTCTTCAGTTATATTCTTTTGAAAATCAGAGTGTCCTCTGATCTTTAAAACAATAGAAAGGATGCTCAGGAACGATAGTAGTAATAGCTTGGCTTATTTTGCCATTTGACAATGAACCAAACCAAAGTTTTTCCATAGCTTCGTCATCTTGATAAGCTTTCAAAGTTTTCAGAATTCCACAAGCTTTTCATGGATTCCCCATTCTTGCAAAGGGCCAACTATCCTGCCAGTCCAATTCCAACAAGGGGAACCCACACAATATGAAAACGAACAGGAGCAATAGAATATAAGGAAGGTGGTTTTTTTAAAAAAAAAGCAATATTATTCATTTAGACTAAAAATCATTTTTACAAGGACTGTAATATAATAGAAACAAAGCAGTAGGATGACATGAAAATTAAAACATACACATTTCCATGCCATCTTAAATATCATGAAATATATTGATCTCAGAACCTTTTGTAGGGTTGCTGAAGGAGGACAGCTAAGACCTGACCCTCCAACTGAAGAGTAGCAAGTATGGCATCCACTACTATTCCTAAAATATGGAAATATACAAATGGGCACATATGAACATTCAAATCATCTGGCCCCAAATAATGTATTTATACCATTACAATCTGGTTGACCTTCTTAATTAGGACATACATGCATCCATATTTTTCAATGCCTGAAAGTTGTAAGGTCATCTTCAAAGAGCCCCTAAAAGAATGCATACCAATACTCTAGCTTGGGTTAGACTAATGCACAATTAATGAACACTTGATTCTTTTTCTTTAATAGGGCTCCTTGAGGTTGTATAGAAAAGGAAACAAACTCCATAAGACGACTATACCTAAACTTTACTCACAACAATAATAGAAATGTGCAGGTGTGATTCTGGTTTTGTCCCCTCTCTCTCACACTCCAGTGAGTCAGGGAAGAGCCAGCTTGGGTCTCTTCTCAATATTAGCATCTTTCCCAAGGCTTAAGGAATGTTTCTTTTCTTTTTGTTTCCATAACAGGTCCAGAATATTTCCCTGAAGGCCATCTCAATGGTTTGCTGCAGCATTTCAACTAGTGAGACATAAATATAGCCACCATCATCATTGGTCCCAAAATTATAAACCTCAAGATAGCGAAGGTATCTCTTGAAACCATGAATTGCCAATGCCATTTTTAAAACCTAACTTCTAGTTTTGCTTTGTTTTGTTTTACTATACTCCAATATTTATAACTTTTAGCGATGCTAAACTGGGATAATGTAGTTTAAAATAATAACTTGGATCTTCAGGGGAAATGTCATTCTCTTCAATATTAGTTTCAGTTTTGTCCAGATCAGGCTGGTTTCTCTATAAACAACACTTCTGTCTTGACTGGCTTAAATTTCAATTTATTTAGACAAGTTCATCCTGAAGTTGTTGAAGATACTTCTTTAACATGATGAAAACCGAGACATAACTTCTTCATACTGCAGACATTCTAGTAAATATTCCCCAGTGACATTCAAGAACTCATCACACCAACACCTTCCTCAAAAATTAGTCAAAATACAAATTACAAAAATAAAGACTTCTTCCCCAAGGGATATCACCAAGCAGAAACACATACAGGTTCTCAAGTTTTGTATTTAAAGGCATCATTAATGAAAGTGTGAGCTATAATAGAATAGAAACTGCTGTCAGATTAACTTTTTGAGAAGCAAAGAAAGAAAATATACACCTAGAGAGACACACAGAGCCCATCATTAGAAGGCTTAAAGAGTCACAAAGACTAGCGGTATGGTGAAGGGCTTAGGATTCTTGGAATTAAAATCAGGTCAGTCATAAATATAGTCAGGGCTATTCGTATGAGTGTAAGAAACATTTTATTGAACACCTTTTACTTCACCCTCAGGCTTAGCACGAAAGAAAAAAACAGGGGGAAGGAGAAGGAAAAATCAAATTGGCACCAGCTGGGATGCAAATGGTTCAGTGGAGCCTGATGGAATTGCTGCCACTAAATGAAGCAGGCAAAATGCAGCCAATTTCTCAGGGGAGATGCTGGGAGAGCCCTTCTTCCCTTCACGCTCTCTGTTACAGCGTGATGAAGGGATAGCAGCTAGGTCATTAATATCATTCTCCTTTTCTCCCCAATTCTGATAAGGAAGTAAAATGAACACTAAACTTTCTTTTTTTTTTTCTTTTAATGGCACGAAAATCTCTTCCCCCTAAACATTGGCACCGAATATAAGCTCGAGGACCTGAATAATTCTCCACGTGCTGCTGAGCATATAATTCTTCCTTAGCCTTGCTTGGCATTCTTGGGAAAGACATATATATTAGAAGAAAATGAGAGAAACTCATAAAACACATTTAAGACAGTTCCTTCAAAACACTGGAAACAAGAGCCTCTCTTCACCAAATAGCCAATATATTTACTTGATAAATGTGTGACTTTTAAATGTATTATTCCCAACTCAGCTTTGCTATCTTGGATCTTACTATGGATTGGACTGAATTCAGATAATGTTTTGTTTCACACAGTGGAAGGATAAATGTATTTTAACTTTTGTTATGGGAGCATTCTGATGAACCAACAAGATATTGTCACCAATCCTGGATTTGAAAGGACCTATCAGTGGAATATAATATATATGATGATAAATCCTTTTATTTCTAAGTCAAGTATGGCAAAGGATGTATATGAGACAATGTTTTTTGATCTTTGCACCTTCTATACCTAGTTCTTCAATGCCATGTGAGAATGACTAACCTAGATTATATTTGCACTTTTATTTGCTGTGGTTATTTTAGAATGTTCAGATACAGATTCAATATTCCCAACAGATTTAAGGATGTCAAGATGGAAACATTCCATTAAAGATAAAACTTTCTGAGGTTGTGACCCCCACTTTTTTCAATGGTAAATAACATAAAACAGGTCCTAAGGATGATTTGAAAATGCTTAGGGATTCTGGACTGTTTTTTTGCTATTTACATGCATTAATCTTATCTGACAAATAATTGCACGTTTTTAAAAAAATGTATATAATTAGAATTTGTCAAACGTGAGTAACAGTGTCCTAAGAGGCTCAGTGTTGTCACCACAACCACTAAAAACAACAATCAACCCTCAGAAGCCACAATTAACAAATTTACTTATTAAATTTATATCCCAACTTCCCTCCAGCAGCTCAAAGTGCTTTGTATTAGCACTCCTTTTTTTTGTTTTTTTCTTTCTTGCAATATCAACCATATGGGGTCTGATGCTCTCTGAGCTTGGTTGTTTCCTTGCAGATGTTTCACTACCTAACTAAGTAACATCATCTCTGCTAGAAGAGGTTCTCTGTTTATAGACAAATGGCCTATAGAAGCAAACAGAGATCAAATCCCACTGGCTTCTAGCACTGATGTTATCTAGTTGGGTAATGAAATGTCCGCAAGAAAACAACCAAGCTCAGAGTACCTAGAATTCAACCCTGAGCTCCAAATATTCTCTTCTGTTGGTAACATCAACCATCTAGATGAGGGGTGTCACTGGCGGCCAACAGGCAGGATGCACCATGCACAGGCCATGCCCACCCCAGCTCCACAAAGAGAAAAAAAATGTTGTGAAACGTCACGTGACAGCAACGTGACATTGCGGTTTGACACCTGTGAACTAGATAAACCATAAGGAAAGAGAGAATGGCTCAAGTCCACTTTCAGCCAACACCTAAGGATGGACTTTTTTTTTTTTTTTTAATTTACATTTATATACCGCCCCATTCCGAAGACTCGGGGCGGTTTACAACTTATAAGCAATACTCTTACATCAGTATA